>OY998184.1:10907747-11206880 GCA_963921935.1 Galeruca laticollis | reverse complement strand
ATTATTTTGCCTCTTCAGTATTAATGAAATTTTGTTTTATATTTTAAAAATTTACGAAATTCATTATTGATCACCATGTTAAGTAATAGATGTTTCACACATGGCTGTCGTAAATAAATATCTATATATTTATATACAACTCGATATACAAGTATGTAATAGAAAACAAGAAGTAGAGTTTAAAAAAAATTCCGGGGATTATAACTTTTAAAATGTAATTTTTCCTCATTTTCGAAAAAACGAGTATCTTAAAAAACTTATTTTTTTTAGTTTTGTAATTTTCTCTAAACTTTTCTGTTGCAGTCGCATGTTTTTATTTTTTTGAATAAAAATAAACGTAATTTCGAAAAACATGAGCTCTTGAAAAGCTCATTACGATGATCAAAAACGGATGTTTCATCCGCTTAAAAAAAGGTGTTTTTTTCGAAAACCGTAAATATCTCGAAACACATTTCTACAATTACCACTCATTTGGCATGGGAAGAGGAACATTTTCCAGAAAGTTCAAGTTTCCACGAGTTTTTTTCGAATTACCAAAAATCAAAAACGTTTTTCTCGGTAAATTTTGTGGTTACGTGCAATAGACCCATGAGAAAATTAGTTTATTCTTGTTTATCTACCACTTTTACATTCAAATTTTTCACCTAAAATCAATACTTTTGTCGTAAATCTAAAAAAAACATTTTTCACCCCTTTCAGCCCTCGCTGTACCACTTTACCCTGAATTTCAGTGAACCGGAATATTTTTCGCCTAATACTCATCCTAATCACTGTATGAAACCATTGCAAAAATTGCCTAACTAATTTTTATCTCAAAAAAATATTAATTAGCCTGCACTAATACTCATTTAGAAATTTCATGCATTCCAATGGATACTGTTTGACATATAAGTCATATTTTAAAACACTCTTATCTTTTTATTTATCATTTTAATCCTTTTTATAGGAAAATGGTGACAAAAACACGTTGGTTTACTAATGTATTAAGATCTTTTATATAGGAAACATATCTAATAATCTTTAATTAATTTTACAAATTTGAATGGATATTGTATGACATTCTTGTCATATTCCATTACAGATACTTTCTCAGATGATAGATACAGTAATTCTAGCCATGAGGATCGCATAATACACACTACCATCTGCGAATAGATGAAAGACTTTAATTTATGGTATGCGTTTTATTAGGTACTTCTATAAAAAAATTTGAAGGTTTGATATCTGGAGATCGCATATTAAAAAAAGGTCAGGTATTCCATTGAAAGTATTACAAGCAACCTGCCTGATTGGAGAAACTAATATATTTTTGCGCATTTAAATTTCCTCCAATAAAAAATTGATCATTAACAGTGGTTCCCATAATACCTGCCCACACATTCATTATAGAAGGTCTTTGGGTTCTATGATTATGCATCCACTTGTGCAATTATGGAAATTGAATAAGTGTATCAGAGAAAAATATTAATAGAGAAACCGGTGTTGTATCTGCCTTTTGTATTATGGTTTTGCAAAATTTCAATTTGTGATCAGATTTATTTTCGGATTCTTCTGAAAGTGTTACTATTATGGATGAAATGTATGTTGTTTTAAAATGCTACTATCAGATCCCACACTAATTCTGTTTGACATATTGGTGCCTCTGGATTTTCTATAAAAATTTGTGGTTTACAACTTTTGGTGGGTTCCTATTTCGAAAACTATTATTAAATAAATGAGCTACTCCTTCGTAGCTTCTTTTTCGATAACCTATCATCATAAATGTCGCAATTCTTTCCTTTTCGGTAGGTAAACATACTACTAGAATTAAAAATTTTATTAAAATAATAATACAAAGGACTGCGAAACTCTTTTTGGCAAACCCACGAAAACTTGGGAATTAACAAACTAATGAAAACTAGAATTATTTAAGGAAATTCAAGAGAACGACAACTAATTTTTGATTGTCATCATTGATAGCACACAACCATGTTTCCATAACTTTCAAATTGATAAGGACTGTGGTTTTTAGATTATACTGAATTTTCCGTAAATTTTCCTGCTACTGTCAAAAATTATTGACTTATTAATTGGTTAATTTATAAGTTTTGACTTAGTAACAGGAAAATTGACAAAAAAAATTAATGAGAATGGATTTAAGATAAGAATAATTAAAAATTTCTGAAAAAAATGCCGCAATCATTGTCATAAAAAACATTATTACAACCTTGGCTCCATTCTACACAACTTGTTCAAGAAAAATTTAAGAAGTTGACCTTGACTTTATTGATGTTTTTTAGGCGTCCATTTTGTTTAACAGCAGGAAATTGAGTAATCCGCAATAACAAACAATATATTTAGCGTTACGGAAAAATTTTCCCATTAATAAATTGTAATTTTTCACTAAAAACTCTTCCCGCTGTTTAATGATTTTCTCTCGCAATAAATGTTTAACTGTCGTTTATTAAAGAAAATGCGGAAAAAATATGAAAATTCGGGATAGATGTAATTTTTGACAATATCTTATCTTAAATTTACTGCTAATCATTTCTAATTGAATTAGAAGTGACATTTGTTGTTGTTTTTATAAAATTTTGCAGGAATCCATCTTTATCAAGGTCTATTTATCTAAATGCTACCAGATGTGTTTCAAGAGGATAATATTACAACAAGTGTTCTTTAAAAAAATATGTGCATTGAAAAATGAAAATTACACATTAAATTCTAGAAAAGCTTGATATTTAACAATATATATCAAAATATTGTCTACTTACGGAAAAAGATATAAACTCTAGTTTAGTACGAATAAATCCAAAGCGGCACAATATGTTATCACGATATTTAAGCCACTTAAAAACTAAACTTCCTCTAAGTCACAATAAATGCACAATCAGACATTTTTGCCGCACACTTGGTAAGTTCAATGCTGAGGCGACGACTTCCACTCATGGACTACTGTATTCTCATCAACAAGTGCTTGTGTAGGTTGAAAAGCTGCGCCAATTCGCTGAATATATGTTCGTTAATTTATTGTTAAAAGGTGATGCAAAATGTTTCTTATTTGGAATTGTAAATTATGAAGTGTTTTAAAAATTATGTCACCATTTTATGACAAACAATTACAAAACATACCAAATTCGGATACAAACAACGACAGTGTACGTTTTACACAGATAAAGAAAATTTCATAAAAATATCCCTATCATGCTATACAATTACCGATAACAATTGGAATGAAATTTACTTTTTTAGTATTCTATCGAAAAGTTATACGAAGGAACTTTGTCAGCATCTCTCATAACCGTGGCAATAAATACCTCCTTACCCAAAATATGTCCTGAAAATCCGTTTACTCATCCCCAAGTATTAATTCGAGAGCATCTATAGAATATTCTCCGAATGCAATGATTAATTTTATTACCTACCCCATTTCCTATAACTCGTTTTGTTAACAAAGAGGAATACCAGCTCGATCATATGAATCCCGCATTTCTAGAATTATCAAAATGACTTCCAGTGCGGACGATATTTATTTTCTAGACCGATGGATTGTAACATCATGAAATCAATTAAATTACTCCTCATCTTTTTTGATAATTACTTTTTGGGTTCTGGGGTATCTCGATGTCCCTGGACTTTTTATAAATTTAGTTGACTCGGATTCCGAGACTTTCTCGTCAAGTCTCGAGACACGTTTGTTGGAAAAATAAATTGTATACAAATTAAACTATTTATTACATTTTCAAATGTATACAAATTTTGAACGAGTTTTCAAAAATTATAAGATCAAAACTCACCCAAAGATCTTTGGTTTACACTCTATGAGATTTTATTTAATTTTTTTTTCAAACTTCCTTTTTCTGGGACTACTACTTCTAATTTCTTTATTGATTTTTATCAATTCGATGATGTTTCACTTATATTCTCTGTTCCAATCTTACGAATGTTTTTCTACTACTCAACTATTATCTCTCTAACAGATTTTCGCTTCTCTTTCCAATTTAATATCTTCCAATCCTAATCCTTATTTTACTATCGCCTTTGCAATATGTTTATTAATTCTCTGTTCCTATCTCACGAATGCTTTTCCACTTATCAACTTTTAATCTGTCTAATACATTTTTACTTCTATTTCCAATTTAGTATCTTCCAATTCAGATCCTTAATTTACTATAACCTTTCCAATATTTTTATTAGTTTAACTTTTTTTATAATTTTTTTAAATATCAAAATTAATCTTTCTTGACTTTCAAAAATTGTCTGTCATCCATAATAATTTTTATATATCAATTCCCAATCAACCGTTTTGTAAGCAACCATCCTCAAATAGTATTCTTTTAAAATTTCCATTACAATGTACAGTATGTTTCATTCACATTTGGAAATATTTTAACTGTTGAATCTTGAGCTCTTGAACTTAGATAAAATGTACTTTTTGATATTTTCTTGTTAATAAAAATATTTCTTTTATTTAGATTATAATAAAATGGTTCTTAAATATATTCCTTTTAAGAGATTTCAATCAATCAATCAATCAATGAAATTTTGTTTTTTTGTTAACACTAATTGAAGTTTAATTTGCGTAATAAATGTAATCCTATTCTCTATTGTGAATAATTTTAAAAAGATTAAATAAAAAGCACATTCTCACTTAAATGTATATACCTAAACTATTGTATCGTTTATTTCATATTAAAACACACATTTGAGTGGTTGTTAAATCATTTTACATTCAAAATCATACATTTATTAATAGGTTGAATTAACGAAACAATAATTAATTATAGAAGTCACCGATATAAAAGACCTCAGTCTAAACCTTCTCAGGTCAGGTCAGTTAAGTTGGCACCCTCCAATAAGTATTTTCAACAGAAAAATATTTTCTTTGTTTATGGGAGGGGGGGGGCAAATAAACTCTAGACCCCCCTTCGCTCATCGGAATTTTTAAATGTTGTACTTTGCACCATCAAGCGCTTATAATGCACAACGAAAAACATCCTTTGCCCCTAAGTTAGTAGTGTCTCATTATTCAGAGTAGTAAAGTTCCCCCCCCCAATGATAATTTGCAAAAATTATATATTGCAGCTGAATCCACCAACAAAAACAAAATGCCCCTCCCCTATTTAATTGAACCTCAATATATAAAGTAAAGCTGGCCCCCAGTGATCATTTTAAAAAAGTGGCATCGGAATCCACTTCAAATGCACTCCTATGCACCATCAACAAAAACAAAATAATTAATTAGTTATACCTCATTATAAAAAATAAAGTTGGCCGCCACCCAACGACAATTTCCGAAAAAAGTATGGAGCAGTGGAATCCACTCCTAATGCATTCATATGCTCCAGCAACAAAAACAAAATACCCCTTTCCCTTAGTCAGTTAAACCTCATTATTTAAAGCAAAATTTCATTTTTCTCGAATTAGTGATCAAATTTCAAATAGTGAAATAGTACCTATATAGATATTATAAATACAAAAATCCGCGTGAAAGGTAGCGATGAAATAATACAGAATAGAAAGATCTTTTTACTCTAATTTTAATGAATAAAAATATTTCTACTTCTTCATCTAATTACCTATGAATAATAATTGTACTTGAACTGTCACTGTCAGATTAAATAATGTAATATAAGGCATGTTTTTTTATTCCAACAATCCACCAACTACGTTTTTATATTCATTGGTGGATTTCTGATTGAAGAAATGACGCGTTCATTTATTACTGTTGCATCAACCAAAATTGCAAACCATTCCACCGCTGTTTCGAGGGGGTGGATAAATTTGGTGGTTCAGAAAATGGCAGCTAACCTCAAAAATCATGCATATTATTTAATCCTCGGAACTATCAGATGAACTGCTACTCCGAGATCTGGAGGCTAAAATAACTACAACACTTTTCAAGTATTTTCATTCGTTTCGTTAATTTTTGCGAATAGCAACAGTCAATTTAAAAATCGACTGTCATTTGTTAGATATAATGATGTAAATAACAAAGATTATATACGCAGAGTAAATAAAAACAACTGCGTTTTTATATGTGCCATTCGTGACTCCAACATGTCGGTGCAGCGGAGACTGACATCAGTCAACCAATGGTGAATATATGATGTAAAAAAAGACGTGCCTAATTTTCGTGTTACATCTGAAATCGTTTCAAAGTATTAGTTTAAAAATTTTAAAGTTGTAAGTTGTTTAAAATGTTCAATTCGGATAGTGAGGAAGAAACTATTACTTTCTGTACTCCTCCAGATTTAGTTGAAAGAGCAAATGATGCAACCGCAGATTCACTATCCGATAAATCTAAAAAACTTTATGAAATTTGTTACAAACTGTTTATAGACTGGTGTGAGATAAAGTCGATTGGAAATATTACAGAAAACGTCGTCCTTGCTTATTTAAAAGAAAAGTCAGAAATACTTAAGATATCGACCTTATGGTCTGAATACTCAATGTTAAAGGATACACTTTATCAATAAGAATGTAGAAATATGACATTTTCAAAAATTAATTCCATTTTTAATGAAGAAATCCCACAAAATCAAAAAATTTCTCAAGGTAGGAATTTGACAAATTTTTAGTTGAAGCTCCAGATAATAAATATTTAATGATGAAGATGACACATGAAAGTGATGTTTTTTTAACTTGTTACTTATCTATGTTTTTTTAGATAGTTGCAGTATTTGGCATTGCAGGAGCATGCCACAGGGACGGATTGCATTGCTTATATTAAATGATATTAATGACATGGATTCTATCATAACTGTAAAAATTCCCGACAGCAAGACAAACAAATCCCGATCATTTGTAATAAGCGGTAAAATAAGATCTTTTAATTTTGTTGAAATGTATCGGAAATATGCATCCCTTCGTCCCCAATCAACAAGCCACAATAGATTTTTATTAGGTACCACGACGGAAAATGTACCGTTGAACCCGTTGGCGTAAATGCTTTTGGCAAAATCCCAAGTGATATTGCCAAATATTTAAATATTGAAAACGCGGGATATTGCTTTTGCAGATCTCCTGCAACTTTATTAGTAGAATCAGGGGCAGATATATTAATATTAAAACACCAGGGAGGATGGAAATCCTCATCTGTAAGGGAGGGCTACATCAAGCTATAATAGCTGCTTAAATTCGAGAAGGTGAAACAAAAATAACCGTTTTTAGTGAAGATACTGATGAGACATCTACAAGTAGAAATAAAACCAAAATTCAAAAAGTCAATGAAAATGAAGTTTTCCATCACTAACAATTGTAAATTGCTCTAACTGCGATATTAAAATAGAAATCAACTCAAAAAAGTAAAAGCAGTTCCTAATTTTTGTTGTAGTTACCTACTTATTGTAAAATACTCTAATAAAATTTGATATAAAAGCATATTTTATTTCGATCGTAGAAAAAATGTTGTGTGCAAGTACCAGTACCGGAAGCTTTACAATACGAAAAAGAGCTGGGCATCGAGAATGGACTTCTAAGATGATTGGCTAGGCATCGAGGACGGACTTTTATGATGAGACATCCACAAGCAAAAATAAAACCAAAACTCAAAAAATCAGTTTAAATGAAGTTTGTCCATCACTAATAATCGCTAATTGCGATATCAAAATTGAAATTATTTCAACAAAGTAAAATTATTAGTAATTTTTGTTGTACCTGTTGTAAAATAGTATAATAAAATTTGATTTAAAAACATATTTATTTCGATCGTAGAAAAAATGTTGTGTGTAACATGTGCAAAAAGCATATTTGTTGCACTCAGCATGGTTGCAAACGTCATGCATCGTGCAACAAATAGGATGCACTTTTGGCACTGGTTACACAAATAACTATTATGATATCGAAAACAGTGTCACAAAATAACCATTTCAGCATTGTTTTTAGTAACTTTTTATATACTTGGAGGCACTGTTTAACTTATGGCTGACAAACTAACTGACATTTATAACTGGCAATGAACGGTAGACACTTGACTTTATAAATTTTCTATACATTTTGAAGAATTTAAATAATTTAAATAAAAACAATAATAATAAATATAAACAATATACAGAGTGAGTTTTATGTATGGAACGCCTCAATTATCTCGGAAACGGCTTGTACGATTTTTATAAATTTTTGTCTGCAGGGGTCTTGTGATACGGCCGGTATTACGGTGGTATTTACATTGTTGTCAGATCTTTCCTTTTTCCGGAAAAATAATGAACTTTGTTATTTCAAATAGATCACCCTGTATATTTTTTGCTTTTCGAAATCCTTAGGAAATACTTATTATTTTTCATCTAATGTTCCCTATACCTAAATGCCATAATTTCGGAGTTATAGCTACATTTGCGTTATCTCCGCCGAAGTTAAAATAATACATTTAGGTGGCTATGACTGCTGCAATAACAAATTTGACGTTACAATAAATTATTATTATAGAAATGTATTGAAAGTAACATTGGATCGTTTATCTGAAAAATTGATATTTTAATGATATTAGGATATGGCGATAGGCGTAGAAGTCAACAAGAAACGTGTAATATATTAAATAATTTATATTCTAACCGAAATCCCATAACAAGATCTACTGTCAGTAAATTAGTAAAAAATTTTAATGAAACTGGTTCAGTAAAATATTTATCCAAATCAGGGCGCAGAAAAACTGCATCAACTGAAAACAAATCTTTAGATGTTTGTGTCCTGTTAGAAGACGATCCACACTTGAGTACTAGACAAATATCCAGGGAACTTGATGTTTCGCAAACATCCGTAATGTTTGTTTGTTTGTTTGTTTTAAAACGTCTTTATTTACAATAATTTTACAATTGTGTTCAAGATTTTGGTCGGGCCGGTGTTCTGGCAATCCTGACACATTCGTTTGGCTGTGTCTGTGTATATAGCACCTTGCGATTTTGCATAATCCATTTATTTTGATTTTATAACTACCTTTGTCCCGTATTCACAAATATGATTCCATGGCTATTTCGACTGTAAATCCCTGAAGAGCAGCTGAAAAACAAGGTTTCATGAAAAACAGGGTTTCACATCCATAATGAAAATTTTACGTGATAATAAATTCCATCCATACAAAGTAACGTTGGTTCAAGAGTTGTCAGATGACGATTTTGATAGACGTGAAGAGTTTGCAGACCTAATGATGGAAAAATGTTACCATCAAAACGATCCAAATGTTTTAAGTAATGTTATGTTTTGCGATGAGGCCACTTTTTGTATTAATGGAAACGTAAATCGGCATAATTGTAGTTACTGATCAAGTAACAATCCTCGTTGGATGCGTGAATCCCACACCCAATATCCCGTAAAACTGAATGTATGTGCTGGAATAATAGGCGACACAATAATTGGTCCCTTGTTCATTGAGAGTAACTTAAATGGTCCGGTGTATTTAGATTTATTGGAAAATAGTATTACACCTGAGTTGACTCGGATATTTCCAAATCCATATTTCCATGAATCCTTTAGACTATTTCCTGTGGGATCACTTTATAAAACAAAACCTGCCAATATTCAGGAATTAAAAGATAGGATCACCACAGAGATAAGAAGAATTGAGCAGTCAAGGATGTTGCAAAATATA
Organism: Galeruca laticollis; assembly: GCA_963921935.1. Taxonomy (NCBI): domain Eukaryota; kingdom Metazoa; phylum Arthropoda; class Insecta; order Coleoptera; family Chrysomelidae; genus Galeruca; species Galeruca laticollis. The sequence continues at coordinate 11,197,315 of OY998184.1, read as the reverse complement.
TTACAAAATTTTAAAAATCGCACGGCTTGTATTGAAGTAAATGGATAACACTAAGAGCATCTGCTGTAATCACATTTACTGTATGTTTTCTAAAATTCGTAATTTTTTTACTTCACAAATGTGGATCTTCTTCTAACATGACACAAACATTTAAAGACTTGTCTTCAGTTGTTGTAGGTTTTCTACGCCATGATTTGGATAAATATTTTACTGCACCAGATTCGTTAAACTTTTTACTAACTTACTGACACTAGACCTTGTTACGAGATTTCTATTAGCACATAAGTTATTGAAGAATATTCAAATTAAACGAGTTTATTCAATCGTAGCCATCTAAATGTACAATATCTATTGTAACTTTGGTGGAGATACTGTAAATGTAGCTAGAGGGCGGTTTGATATTGAAGCTACCTTGCGCTAGATGGCAGCAACAAAAACTTTTCTGTCTTAGAAATTACGATCTGTCAAACGTCAGCTGTTAAAATTTTAGCCAAATTCATCGATTAGTTTATTTGTTGTAGTCGTTTGAAGTAAGCAACTTTTGTGTTTCTTGGAAAATGGAAAAATGTGAATTTCGTGTAGTGATTAAACACTATTATTTGAAAGGAAAAACGGCGAAAGAGACAAAAGAAAAGCTTGATAAACATTACGGTGAATCTGCTCCGTCAGATTATATGGTAAAATATTGGATTGCTGAATTTAAACGGGGCCGAACAAGCACTGCAACAATACCATCAACAGGAAGGCCAAAAGAGGTGGTTACTGAAAAAAATATCAAGAAAATCCTCGATATCGTTATGAATGATCGCCGGGTCAAAATACGTGAGATTGCTGATATGGTACACATATCATATGAACGTGTGTTCAACATTTTGCATGAACATTTGCATATGAAAAAGCTGTCGGCAAGATGGGTGCCGCGTTTGCTCAGTGTTGAACAAAAACGAGTTCGACAGATCACTTCACAGCGGTATTTGGACATGATAAAGCATAATCTTGCTGATTTTTGGCGTAGGTTAATAACTGTAGATGAATCGTGGGTCCACCACTACACACCTGAAACCAAAAATCAATCGAATTAATGGGTGGAAGCTGGTGGAAGTGCTCCGAAGAAAGCGAAGACAGTGAAATCGGCTGGCAAGGTTATGGCCACTATATTTTGGGATGCACACGGAATATTGCTCATCGATTATCTTGAAAAGGGATCCACAATCACAGGAGAGTATTATTGTGCATGATTGGATCAATTGGTTGATGCAATCAAGGAAAAACGACCACATTTAAACAAGAAAAAAGTGCTCTTTCTTCAAGACAACGCACCGGTTCACACAGCATTAGATACGATGCTAAAACTACGAGAAATCCACTTCGAATTGGTTGATCATCCACCTTATAGTCCAGATTTAGCCCCTAGTGACTTTTTCCTGTTTCCAAACTTGAAAAATGGCTCGCAGGAAAAGGATTCATCTCAAACGAAGAAGTGATTATCGAAACTAATGCGTATTTTGAGGGGTTCCCAAAATCGTATTATTCAGATCGTATAAAAAAGTTGGAAAATCGTCTCACTAAGTGTATTGAGCTAGAAGGAGACTATGTTGTGAAATAAATGGTTTTTGAAAAAAAAATGTTTTTTCCTACTTAGGTAGCTTCAATATCAATCCGCCCTTAGTTATAACTCCGAAATTATGGCATTTAGGTATAGAGAATATTACATGAAAAATAATCAGAATTTCTTAAAGATTTCTAAAGGCACAAAATATGCAGGGTGATCCATTTGAAATAACAAAGTTCATAATTTTTCTGGAAAAAGGAAAGATCTGACAACAATGTAAATACCACCGTAATACCGGCCGTATCACAAGACCCCTGCAGACAAAAATTTATAAAAATCGTACAAGTCGCTTCTGAGATAATTGAGGCGTTCCATACATAAAACTCACTCTGTATATTGTTTATATTTATTATTATTGTTTTTATTTAAATTATTTAAATTCTTCAAAATGTATAGAAAATTTATAAAGTCAAGTGTCTACCGTTCATTGCCAGTTATAAATGTCAGTTTGTCAGCCATAAGAAACAATGTAAATACCACCATAATACCGGCTGTATCACAAGACCCTTGCGCACAAAAATTTATAAAAATCGTACAAGCCGTTTCCGAGATAATTGAGGCGTTCCATACATAAAACCAACTCTGTATAATTATAAGGTAAGTCGTGATTTGTAATGTCAATCGTATGTATTTCAATATCTAATTTTTCAGCATTGAAATTTTGTCACGTGCAGAACAAATGACAGAATTATGTACGTAAATGGAAGCAAATCAAAATATAAATACCATATACATATTTTTGTTTCAATTTTTCAGGTAGTAAATCAATAACTGCATTATCAGTAATATTGCGAAGTTCTGGAGGACTATGTGTTAGTAACTTAATGAACATTCAAATTTAAAATTTCTGTCAACTGTCGCTTGTATATGTTAGGGTTACCAACATAAATAAAGAAGCACAAACATCCCTAATATTGCAATTATATTATTATAGAAAGCATTTTTGCTCGTTCATTATAAAGAATAGTATGTAAAACTCTTATCTCAATGGCATTCTGTATAGTACAAGTGCAGTTTACGTAACGAACCGCGAAGCGGTGAGTTACGCAAAGCACGAGTTTACTTTAATTTTTGCCATAGCGAGAGCATTTATTGTAGTGGAACATTTAAACTTAACAGAAAATATAAAGATTGTGGACCATCATGCTGGCTACCTAATTTTTTTAAATACACTAATAGTAAGGCACACAAACAACCGCTTGGTATCCATAAATTTGAAAAAATAACAGAAGAAATTGCAGAATTTTTAAAATTACCGAACCCATAAGAATTTACTGGGCATTGTTTTCGCAGAATTTCTGGAACATTGTTGGTGGACTCTGGGGCAGATATAACCACGTTAAACAGATAGGGGTTGGAGATCATCAACAATAGCCGAAGGTTATATTGAAGATTCTATAGCTGAAAAAACAAATGTTAGTGAAAGACTTTGTTCGGATCCCAAAGAACAATATATCGTCGGTTGTAGCATTAGTTCACAAATAAATAAAAATACTATGATTAAAAAAGGCAAAACGGATTATCAAGCCAGTGGAATAATGTCGGAAAATTGTTCACAAATTACAATGAATATTCACAACAATCGTTAATATGTATTATATGTAGAATTTCATCTACTTACATTTTTCTTATGTTCTGTGATATATTCTGTATTTTGATTTAATTATGAATGTTACACTTAAAATTATAATAAAATTCTTAATTTTGTCTTTCTTTTTATAACTATGTACATATTTTGGACCAGTAAAAGTCATCGCCAATAACAAATTATGGTTATTTTACTTTTCCGCCCAACCTAATATGCGAGAAAAGTATTGGTTTACCCACAAAAAAGTTGGAATTTTGAAAAAAAAATATTTTTACGTTTTTCATCAAGAACAACACGAAAAAACGGTTTTTAGAAAAAAAATCCTGTGTGTATGTCGTCGCCGTTGTCGTCGGCCACTTTTCCTTACATGTCTTGTTAGCACGATACAGCCTCCGGAGTAAAATAAGTCACCAATTTTATGATGGAATATTGTTAAAGACATGTCACAGATGAACCCTATTAATTTTCAGCTCACCAGAGCCTGTACAACGGGTGCTATGGTACTTTAAGTGCGATATTTTTGTCATTTTTTAGAGAAGTTTCACTTTGTTAGCACGATACAGCCTCCGGAGTATAAACAAGTGACCAATTTTATGATTGGATATTGTTCAGAGCGTCTCAAAGATGATATTCAGCCCACTAAAGCCAGTACAACGGGTGCTATGGTAATTGAAGTACCAAATTTTTGTCATTTTTGGAGAATTTTCAGTTTGTTAGCTCGATACAGCCTCCAGAGAGTATACGATTGATCAATTGTATGATTGAATATTATTCAAGGTGTCTCAAAGATGTATCCTATTGATTTTAAGTTGACTAGAGCAAGTACAGCGGGTCCAATAAATCCAGATATACTAAATTTTTGGCTATTTTTGGAGAAATTTCGATTTGTTAGCACGATACATCCCCCGAAGTGTATACAAGTAACAATTTTATGATACAATATTGTTCAAGGCCACAGATACGGGAAAGTTAGTTTTAATCTTTAAAACCGTTGATTTTAACTTATTTTTATCCGATTCAGAATGACTCTAATATCTACCAAAATATATCGAGCCATCAAAAAAAACATAATTGGACTAAGCTTTGAAATTTTGTTGGTTATATAGCTACTCTACTCTTTGACCATGGAATATCATTTTAACCCAGAGAGTAAAATTCTCAAATGGCGTAAAAAAGTCTCAACAAAAGACACAAGACGAATAACATTTGATTATATTGTAAAAGCAATCCCCCCTGAAATAACATACCTAGGCTTTTTTGCCATTACTAATTAATAAATCATAAAATGCGTCGGATATGATGTACCCATAAGGTGACTGACGGGCATAGACTGAAGCGGCAGAGGCGGAAATATCAAATATTTTGACTGGCTGCACCGTGTCAAATACTCTTGAGGCGCGCGGTAGCTGCTACGTAGAGCACACTAATAATCATAGCTTTGATAACACCGTGTTGGCCGCGGACATTGCGTTATGCTTACGACCCTTATAGTATTTGGGGGCCTCAGCGCATGCGCACAACTATCTAGTTGACTAAAAATAAAATTGAACTGACCAATTATCAATTTTAGCTGACCAATTATCAGGAGATAATTAATTATCTATCGAATACAGCTATTACTTTTTGTATTTGGGGGGTGCTAACATTTTTTATTGACCTTAAACAACTTTGATGCTTAATAAAAACATTTCTATCACTGACCAATTAATCCAGCTTTACTCAACCAGCGACCCGCGGGCCGCATGAGGCCCGTCTGGCTTTTGTGTATAGCCCGTCTGATGTTACTTTATTTTACACCAATTTGACCTTCGCGATTATTAGAAAAAGGAAATGTCAAAAAAATGTTAAAATATACGCGATCTGTCCGAACCTAAAAAGTAATTATCTAATTGTTTATGTGATAACTTCTTTAGCCGCGTTGAGCTTATAGGTTTGCGTTACCGATGCTCATGACCATGACGTATTACGCTTAGTGTTGGCCGATATATCGGTAACAGCGTAATTTCACCGGTGAATGAAAATCACTGGCGCTACCGGTGATTCACTTCTTGCAGATACGGTGATCGCTGCTTTCGATAATCATTATTTGAATTGATTAATTGTAGAATCACTGTGCAGTACAATAGTGACTTATATGCTTATATGTTTGTGTAGAAAATTAAATGATGAAAAAAAGCATTTATTGTCGAATCGATTTCCAGCATTGTTATTGATATTTGCTTTGAAAAGGTTAATATTATTTATTTTTCTAATGTTCGATATGTGGAAGATTGAAAATTCTATAAAATTTTATAGCAAATTTAAATTCTCAAAATTACTGTCTTAAATTGTCATGAATAATATACATGTCTTGTTATTTCTTTCAAAACGATGATTTAAAAACTTATATCATTAATTTCACTATCAGCACTTTATAAAAATTTGCTGTGGCTACCACAGAGACCACCCGCAATTTCGTTCATATGTGCAAAATAATTTGAAGAAATACTGAATAGGGGTAGATTTAGTACAAACCAATAAAGTTTTGGAGGCAAACATAAATTAAAAAATAAGGGAAAAATGTAAACGGGTCATTTTAGACAAAAATGTTTGAAACAAAAGTGTTGTGTACTGACATGCTGATTATTTTTATTCATATACATTTTTTGCCGTAAATCTGCTCCCAACGGAGGTATTAACATTTGGGATCATTTCAACTCTCCATATATAGTGTACGTACGGGACGCATTTTTCAGTTTCCTATACGGAGCGCTAATGTCATAGATACGTAAAATATTAAAATATTACAGTTCCTATACGATTAACGCAAAAACTAAGTTTTAGTTGGATATGATTTTTTTAAATAAATGCAAGATAAACTATTATAAAAAGACAATAAATTTTATTATGTATAACAGTTTGCCAAAGAGAATTAAAACAGTATTAGAAAATTGATTAATAATAAAGGTATTTTTAATTAGTGTGAGGTTCCGTGCCTTTTAGCGTTGGCCTGATTAAGAGCTATGTCTTGGAATAAATTTCTTTTCCGTTTAGAACATCTCTTTGAAGATTCAATTTTAGAAGGTCTGCCAGTAGTTATCGCTCTGGTTCCTGCAAGTAAATTTTCCTTTTTACTACATGATACTGACTAGGCTAGGGACACTGCAAACCGTACCATCTATAGAGCCTGTCGAGTAACTAAAATCGGTAGATTTCGAAAAATTCCAAAAAATTAACGAAAACTAACGTCGTTAGTAATCAAATTTTATTGATTTTTATTACTGCGTATGCGCGATTTCATATAGCTCGTCCCCACAGGTTATCTATTATCGTTTCTTAGTTCAAGTGTTGAGGTTATTATTATGTGGTTTCGGTATTTTAGTGTATTTTTTAATTGCTATAGTGTAATATTTATTTGTTGTTTCGTTGGTTTATTATTATTTTATTGTTATTAATTGAAAAGACAATGTCAAAGTGTATTGTGAAGCAGTGTAATAGTACTCGGTAAGTTTTATTAAAAAAAATAGAACATTTTTTCTGTCTCAATTAACAACCATTTTCTTTATTTTTATAAAATACAGAATTTTTACCAATTTAATCGACAACTTTAGAGATCATGGTTGTTCTTTACATTAGCTAAACTGAAAATTGTTGAATTACTAAAGTAAATATTTCTTTTTACAGTTTTGTTCCTCCAACCCAGGAAGATAAAAGTAATATGGCTGGAACGCAATGGTAATAAATCATTAAATTTGTGGACGAGGAAACAATGGAGGATATGTCCCCTTCATTTTCAAAAACAGTATTTCTTTAGATTTGAGAAAGACGAAAAGAGGTTATTAGGACAGTTTGATTTACCTTCCCATATGAGAGGAAATTACCAAAATTGATGGTAAGTTTTATTGTATTCAATATAGCATAATTTGGACATTTAAAATGTACCCATTGAAAAAATAATAATCTGGGTTTTATTTTATGTTATAGCTAATCCCTCCACCAGTAAAGGTGTTGAGACATTGAATCAAAAGATAGTTCAGAAATCCAAAAAATATATAAAAACCAAAAAAATCAAGAAATCCAAAAAAAATCGAAAACTCTATAAAAGAGAATTCAAAAAACCAAAAAAATTTGAACATTCAAACACTTTTTGATATTTTTTTTGGCTTAGTACAAAAACTTGTGTATTTTGTTTTCTTTTGTTGATATATATTTGTGTGTTTACTTATTTATTGTTGTTATTTTGTGTGTTTACTTGTAAAAGCTCAACCAGAAACGAGAAACGGATCCACAAGACGGCGGGATTTTTAAGAGCCCTTAAGAAACATTTTAACAATCATAGACTGCCAGGAGCTGCAGAGTAACTTAAAATGTCTTATGCGATGGTTTCATAAGAACGGAATGCATTTAAATGTAGAAATATGCAATATACTAGGGTTAAGCTTGGGATATAAACCTATTTAATACTTCCAGTAAAGAAATAAACATGTGTTTTAAGTGGAAATTAAATGTTAGATATTTTATTTTAAATTTTGTAGTCACAAGTGCTGCTTAGCACTCTTATACGTAATTACTTGGCACCTTGCATTCACAGAGCTGGGCAGTAGTTAACAACTTTTCCTTTATTAAAAGTATTTTAATTACCTTTGTTCTAACAGTCACAGTAATTATACTCATCGCTAACACTTTTTTTTATTAAGTAGATAGCAGTTAAACTCCAGTAGTTTGTCCAGCTCTGTGTGTTTATAGGAGTATATTAATAAATAAATAAATTAATATAAACGTATACACAATTTTCTACTTTTATCTTGATTTAACATCATATAAAAATCTAATGATACTCCAATCTAGAATGTATGTTAGTAAAATTATTTTTTAATTATTGCATTGTTTTTACATTATAGTTTATTATAAAATAAAATAAATAAACTGTGTATATGATTATTGTTTTATTTTTCCAATTTAACCATTTATGGTTCATCATTTGATATTTCATTTAATTTACCTCAACATCTAATCATTATTGAGTTAATGGAGTTAAATTTTAATGAAATGTCAAATGGTTATTTTGAAATAAAATTATTAAAATACAGTAAATTTGAATATACCGCCAAAACCTAAAATTACAGTAATATTTTTAACATCACTCAACTGTTTAGTCGACAGGCTCTTTAGATGGCGCAACAATCAGTGTCTCATCTATCTGTGGGTTATATGTGATACTGACGTAGGTTGGATTTTAATACGTCTTCCTCGTTCAATATTTATAACAGATGGGCATATATCATAAAACGTATATTTATTTTCGATATGCCCTAATTTTGTATTCAATTCTTTTATGCATCAAGCATATATTTGGACGGATGAGATGCAGTAATCTGTGAAATTTCTTTCTGCAAGACAATTAACTACTTTTTAATATTCCGATTCAAAACTGTTGCGATTTGGCGAGAAGTATACAGGGTGTCTTAAGATTTTTTTACAGGCTGCAACTCAGGAATTAATGAATAGGTTCATTTGAAAACTCAATGGTAGGGGAAGATCAAAATTAGCTCAAATGAAAGGGCTTTTTATTTCAAATTCAACGGTATATCACAATGAGGGTACTCAAGTAGATAATTATACCAAATTTTCAATGTATTGTTTATTTGCAACAATAACCAGTCATAGTTTAAATGCCGCAATTATCATGTCCGGATTCACTTCAGATAGGACTATTTTTACTTTTTATCTAGTTTTCATAAAAGCTAAAGAAAACAGTTGGCGTTGGAATCCTACCTTAATCGCTTTTTGATTCTAAGTAGTCATACCTAGTACCGTTTTCAAACAATACATAGTGTGAAAACTCCGAAGTTAAAATGCCATTCCTATTCACACCGAATGGATAAGTAGATATGTTGCTAATCTATGGTGAGTGTAGGATGAATTCTCGAAATGTTCAGCCCTTATACCAGGAGCGTTTTCCCGAAAGAAGAACACCTTCTCATATGACTTTTGAAGAGAAGATGCGGCAAGGTTCATTCCCAAATTCAAATCATAGGAATCATAACAAATCAATGCAGACCTAACAGAATGTGGCGAATGTTTTAGCATATGTAGCGATTGATCCCCATGTGTCCATCCGAACCGTTGCTGCAGAAATGGGTGTTTCTTCAAGTTCAGTTCATAGAATTTTAAAAACCCACCATTACCATCCATTTAAATTGCATTTGACTCATGAGTTGCGACCCACCGATCTGGATCGTAGATTAACCTTTATCGCCATCATGCAAGTTATGATGCAATATACTTCCAATGTGGAGTAATGAAGCGCGTTTCCAGAGGAGCTAAGGTTTGGTGTGGATTATTCAATGGTCGGTTAGTAGGCTCATATTTTTTTGAAGGCTATCTCAATAGTCAGAGATATTTAAATTTTCTAGAAAATTACCTACCTGCGTTACTGGAGAATATTCCTTTGAATGAAAGAAGAGATATGATATGGCAGCAAGATGACGCATCCCCCCTCCCCATAATAACGGTATTGTAGTCAATTATCTTAATGCTAGATTTCCAAACAAATGGATTGGAAATCATGGACCCTTTCAGTGGCCTCCACGATCGCCGGTGCTATCACCCCTAGATTTTTTTGTATGGATATACTTGAAAAAGCTTGTTTATAATGAAAACCCGGTAGACACGAACGATTTAAAAAAATAAAATTAGACAAACCGGCGCCGAGTTGACCGTGTTCACTATTTAACCCACCCTTAAAGTGAAAACGTAAACGCATCATTTTCTGGAACAAAATTTCAAACAAAAGTTATGCATATTGCCCCGCTGAATAATCTTATTGATGTACATTTTATCCGAAAAACAACCCCCTCGAAAATACAGCTACATTTGTTCTGTAATGACATAAATTCATTACTATAAAACTCGATTCAAGAAACCAGTTAGCGCCGCGATGACGAGATACCCCACCAGAACAGCAGAGCCCCCACGCCAGGATGCGCACGAAGAATCGACGGTAGAAGGGAAAGAGACTTCCACCACTACCACTACGATGGATATAAAAATGCAAACCAACAGACGATGAGACGACTTGGTTTACGGACTCCTGCTCCTCCAAGTTCAGCCGCCTCCAGTGCGAAGCGTAGGTCGAGGGTATTGACTTTAACCTTAAACGCTTTACACTATCCACCGCCGAGTGTTGTACTAAGTCGGAGTATTGATCCGATTTTATACATCATTCACTAGAACGGCCGTTGGTTTCTGATATTGACGGAAACGAGAACGATTGTTCGAACTGTTAAAAGAATTTCGGTGTGGTACTGACACACAGAAAGCTCTACAGTATCTCCGTAGAGAAGCACCGTTAAACCGGGTACTAACTAGCTATAAACGATCGCTTTAACTGTTAGTATAATTTCGGTGTGGTATTGACACGCCGTAATAACTACAGTCCCTGCAAGCAGAAGTATTCGTTAAGCTGGGTACTGACTAGCTACAAACGATACTCTCAAACCTTGAGACTAAAACCGAAAGAGTATTGATCCGCCGGTTGCTCATATCCCTGGCTGACTGAACATTCCACAGGACGTAGAGAGTCGCGTACACCGTCGAGTATATCGCCGGAATCGAAATACACACCGCTATAGTTTCACCTACATACTATTCGGACCATCAGTACCTATCAATCGACGAAAGGATACGGACCGTCGAAGCGTGACCTTCAAAATATTTACGTACCGGAGAAATATATAGAATATTGAATTTTAGTTTATTTTTGTCGTTGTAAATAATATTTTTTTAGAAATAAATCAGTTAATTTAATTGAACTCTGTCTCCTTTGGGCTTACCTGGGCAATACGCATTACAGTTCATTGCGCTGCATATAACCTTAACCTTGTTCTCAACGATGCAATGAATGGTGTCCAAGGAGTATCAAATTTCTTTACAGTTTTGCAAGAGCTTTATAGTTTTTTTGGTTTCAGTATTAATAGATGGGATATCAAGCATCACTGGAGAATCAGAGGTAACACTAAAAAAATTAAATCCAACTAGTTGGTCTGGACGATTATTATCTTGTACAGCTGTTAAATTGCGCTTCTTAGATGTCATAAAGGCCTTAACAAAAATAAATTTTGAAAGTAAAAAGCCGACGAACGTAATCAAGCTTTATCTCTTAAGAAAAAAATAGAAACCTTTAATTTCGTTATCACGCTCATTATTGTTACAAAGTTATTAACTATAACTAATTTGGCATCTACTAAATTACAAAAAATCGATCAAGATTTATCTAATGCTACCAATTTATTAAAAATATGTCTAACTAATGTAACAGATCTCAGAGAAACATTTTCGGACATAATCACAGAGGCAAAATTAACTTGTCAGAAACGGGGTATTGAGATACACATATTTTCTAATAAAAGAGCTAGAACAGTAAAAAAACATTATGACGAATTATCAGTAGATCATCGATTTAATAATGCTGAGGACATGTACAGAGTAAACGTTTTTTATAGGGTTGTGGATATTGTTACTCAGCAATTAAAAACTAGGTTTGAAGGAATGTTTCATGTAAGCGATAAGTTTATGTTTCTTGAACCCTAGCGCTTATCGCAACTAAATGACTTAGAAATCATAGAACATGCTAATAAATTAAAAGAAAACTATGAGAAAGATATTAGTGAAGGATTTGCTGTCTTTTAAAAATACTTTTAAATCCGAATTAGATTCAATTTTTACGATAAGAGAGTTACTCAACTTAATCTTAATTAAACATGTGGAACTTAGTTCTAGTTTTACTGCAGTAATCTCCGTATTAGTCTTATTTTTGACGTTGCCTGTTACGGTAGCCAGTGCAGAACGTTCGTTTTCAAAGCTCAAACTTATAAAGAACTTTATGCGTTCCACCATGTCACAAGTTAGACTAAAGGCATTGGGGTTACATTCCATAGAAGCTATGGAAGCTAGTAAAATGAACGTATCTGAATTAGTTCAGGCATTTGCCAACCACAAGACCCGTAAACGAGAATTCTAGGTATTGACCTTTTCTTTATTTGACACAGGTTTTTTTTTTCTTTTTTAAATATTTTCTTGTTCAGTTATGTAAAGAATTTGATTTGAAATACCTACCCTTTGTCATTGCTTTGTTTCTCTTTAAAATTGTGCTATCATGACAATACAATGGTAAAAAGAGACAAAAGTACCTAATAACTAATAAAGGCTTTGCATAGGTATACTATTTCTATGCATAATATGATGTTTTGTTTGTTTATCTCAATATATAAATATGTACACGTATTATATGTTAGATTTTTCTACTTTTGTTTGGTATTTACAACACATGAATATACCTCGTTTTGTGATATTTGTTATTTTTATTTTGGAATATACACATTTATTTTCCTATATGTGCCTTATTGTTTAATTTTCTAAATTATATACTTATGTATGTCTTTTGGGTTATTATTTTTAGAAAAGGCTGGCTCATGACTACCCCTTACCCTTTACTTGTAAATACATATACTTATTTGTTCATTTATATGATGGGCCCCGGTAAAATCCTTGCGGGGGGGCACAAGATTTGAAGTTACGCTAGTGGGTAGGTGCTTTGAAAATCGGATACAATTCTGCTTAAACGCAATGGAAGATAACTGTAAGCAATTATTATCTATAATTATTTTATTACCATATTATTAGTTTGAATTGTTTGCTGCGACTGTTAAAAGTATAGTTTTGTTTCAAAATATAATATTAAAACATTATTTTATACTTGGTGTGTTTTTAAGATATCAATTGATATACTTGCAGTATTTGCCAATAAGGTCGATTTTATTCTAAACAATCGAAATAACTCCATAACCGTGAAATTTGGGTATAGAGAACGCTTAATAAAAGTAAACACAATTTGTAAGTACTTTTGGAAGATGGCATAAAATACAGGGAATACCTGGGAAAATCATGGGAGTGAGTTTTGATTCACCCCACCCTGAAAATAAAATCAAATTAATCAAATACGTGATGAGCTGCAACAAAACTAGACTAATACAAAATTGTTCTGGCATTAAGAAATTAACTTAGTTATCGATTTTACATAATTAAGATTGATGATTTCTTTAAGATTTCTCTTAAGATTTTTACATAAAAATGGTCGTATCTTTCAAAGTACCTTGTAGAACGTAATATCCATATAGCAGGAGTAGGGAAATTCAGTAGAATTGAAATTCAAAATACAATATAGGTCATTCCAATAAAAAAACATAACTTTCATATGCTGTGATCTGTGAAATACCATGTACCTACATTAGAAAATAACTTTATTATGAACCTTGTTTCGTATCTTTTATAACAACAGAGGTATTGAGTCTTGTATTTATAATATTTTTACAGATTTCAAAAATTGTTATAAATATTGGCAACACTAAAAGCTTGGTAGACTTTCACTTTCATTATTTAAGAGTGGCCTCACGTTTTAGGAACCTGAAAACAGTTGGCACCCGTGACTTGCAACAAAATTCAGGTCATTTAGTAAACAACAAATCTAAAGAACGCATTGAAATTTTAACACAATATAACTTGGACCTGTGTCTTGGGGATCAGCTATTTTGGTTAGGTTTTATATTATTATAAAAAAGATATAAGCCATTAAATGATGGTGTGATTTTGACAGTTTTGACAATTTGTGTTCACCAATTTGAACGCCAAAACCTGATCCCAAAAGGAAGCCTAGCGAATTCGATTCTGAAAATATGAAATCTCAAATGATTGTATTTTTTGAGATTTGTTGCACGCAAATTTTTGCAAACAAACAACTTTTTACTTTGGTTCAACCGTTACACCGTCTTGATGAATGGCGCTGTATAGAACTTCAATGACAGATGACGACGGCACGACTGTCAAATGCTGGTATCATATGTTTTGTGTCCATACAAATATTCCAAATTTATAGTTTGTTAGTATGTATGTATTGTATTTGTAGGTGGTTATAATTAAATAATTTTCATGCTGAATAAGTAAATTTGTTAGGAATAAAAATGTTATATATTTTTTATCTTCAATTTTTCCAGGTTATGTATCAAAATGTTATATTTTTTGCATTTTCCTCCAGTTTGTAATAAATGGACATGCCTGTTTTTTCATTGACTCTTCTCAATCATTCAAGTAAATTATAGCAAAAGTGTTTTCTTTTATTGAATACAAAATCAAATCATGTAGGCAATCTTTTTAATTGTACTATTACAAATTTGAAGTACAGAGTAAGTAAGTAGGTAGTTTTTATACTTAATATAATGCAGAATATCTGATTTTCTACTGACCCCTCTTAATAATTCTAATGAATTGTAGCAAAGAAATGCTAATTAATTAGGTAAACTACAAAAATGTTTATTATAGCAATAAACAGACATGTCCGCTTTTTCATTGACATTATTCAAAAAAATACAGCAAAAATTGATGTATGTTTTTATTGAAAAGAAACAAACAAAAATTATTTTATAAAAATATTAATAAAGTTGTTATTACAAATTTAATGTATTTGTTTTCATATTTATTAATACATGGCAACTGAAGTTCATCTTCCATTTTTCCCTACCATTTCTCCTCATAACAAAAAGTTCCTAAAAATATCCATTTTTTTCGAATCTATACTCAGAAAAGGGTGGCGACCCCCATCCACATATTGAAGTCTTGATCCATGTAGTTATAAAGACTGAAAAAATATTATTTAAATACTTTCTTTAAATAAATAATTTTTTTAGTTACAAAATTATTTTTCTAATTCGCAATTCAGCAAAAGAATACAAATAAGTTATTTTATCTTGGAAGCCATATTACAAATTTGATATCCATAAGGTTTGTTCCAACCTTCAATCACAAACAGATTTCTTACAGTTTGCAAATCGTTTCCAAAGTGCACGTCTGTAAGATACGATACACACTTTGCACTTCAATAAACAGTTCTATGTTGGCCACAAGTTTATTTCTGTATGTTGTATCTATCGGTTATAGATCATTGGGATTTTATAAGATATGAGGATGGTTACCTACTTCTTAGCTTGCCATAGGTAATAGCATTGTATAAGGAAATATACAATGGTAACAGTAATTGTTGAATAAACTTAATGAATAAAATAGGTAACATTACATTTTAAATATCTTTTAACCATAAATGTAATCAAACTTTGTTTAGTCAATAGTCGAAATTACCTTGCAAATTATTTGATTATATAAACCATCAAAGAAAATAAGAACCCAAATTATTATTAAAGGATCACTTAATAATAATGCTAGTTGTTGATTAAAAAAAATATTGTAAAACAAAGGACGAATAAAAAATTAATTTTTTTACCTACTCTAGAAATGGCAATAGCGCTTCTAATTAGAATCGCTTTATATCTGAAACCAAAACATCGAAACAGCTGATCCAGAGATACGTTTGTTTGATTCATCAAGAGTGGAAAGACAGAGTTGTATGTAGTATATCTGGATTTATAGAACCCGTTATACTCGCTATAGTGAGCGAAATTCAATAGGGTTCACCTGTGAGACACTCAAAAATATCCAATCATAAAATTGTCACTTGTGTACACTACGGAGGCTGTATCGTGCTAACAACCCGGAATTTCTACAAAAATGTTGCACTTCAGGTACCATAGCACCCGTTGTACTAGCTCTAGTGAGCTGAAAATGAATAAGGTTCAACTATAAGATGCTCTGAATAATATCCAATCATGAAATCGGTCATTTGTATACACGCCGGAGGCTGTATCACGGTAACAAACTCAAATTTCTCCAAAAATGTCATACTTCAAGTATCATAGCACCCGTTCTACTGACTCTGGTGAGCTGAAAATCAATAGGATCCATCTGTGAGATGTCCTGAACAATATTCAATCATAGAATTGGTGACTTGTTGCACTCCGGAAGCTATATCCTGCTAACAAACTAAAATTTCTCCAAAAATGTCATACTTCAAGTACCATAGCACCCATTGTACTGGCTCTAATGAACTGAAAATCAATAGGGTTCTTCTGTGAGATTTCCTGAACAATATTCAATCAAAAAATTGATCACTTGTTACCCTTCGGAGGCTATATCGTGTTATACACACGATTTTTTTCTAAAAAGCATTTTTTCGTGTTGTCCTTGCTGTAAAACGTAAAAACAATTCAAAAAAATCCAAAATTCCAACTTTTTTTGGGGTAAACGCATATTAGATGGGTTGGACGGAAAAGTAATAATACCAATAATGTATTATATAAAAACAAAATAAACGGTTTTAACCATTAAAACTAACTTTTCCGCATCTGTGGCCCTGAACAATATTCTATCATAAAATTGTTGCTTGTATACACTTCGGGGGATGTATCGTGCTAACGGACCGAAATTTCTCCAAAAATAAACAAAAATTTAGTATATCTGGATTTATAGGACCCGATGTACTCGCTCTAGTCAACTGAAAATCAATAAGGTACGTCTGTGAGACATCTTGAACAATATTCAATCATAAAATTGATCAATCCTATACTCTCTGGAGGTTGAGTCGTGCTAACAAACTGAAAACTCTCCGAAAATGACAAAAAATTGGTACTTCAAGTACCATAGCACCCGTTGTACTGCCTCTGGTGAGCTGAAAATCAATAGGGTTTATCTTTGAGACGCTTTGAATAATATTCAATCATAAAATTGGTCACTTGTTTTTACTCCGGAGGCTGTATCGTGCTAACAAACTGAAACTTCTCCAAAAATGACAGAAATATCGTACTTAAAGTACTGTAGCACTTGTTGTATTGGCTCTGGTGAGCAGAAAATCAATAGGGTTCATCAGTGAGATGTCCTGAATAATATTCAATCATAAAATTGGTGACTTTTGAACTCCGGAGTCTGTATCGTGCTAACAAACTGAATTTTCTCAAAAAATGACAAAATGTCGTACTTCAAGTACCATAGCACCCGTTGTACTGGCTCTGGTGAGCTGAAGATCAATATGGTTCATCTGTGTCATGTTCTTAACAATATTCAATCATAAAATTGGTGACTTACTGCACTCCGGAGGCGGTATCGTGCTAACAAGACATGTAAGGAAAAGTGGCCGACGACAACGACGACGACATACACACAGGATTGTTTTCCAAAAACCGTTTTTTCGTGTTGTTGTTGATGGAAAACGTAAAAATAACTCAAATTCTTTTTTAAAAATTCCAACTTTTTTGTAGTAAACCAATACTTTTCTCGCATATAGATAGGTTGGGCGGAAAAGTAAACATGTGTATCTGTCAACTTATAGATGAAAAAAAGAAAATTAGCCAACTATTTTTTTGTACAACCAAGGAAAAATGTTTCAGTTCCAATCTCCACAACACATGATCAATCTTTGCAAACAAGGTAGAAGCAAACGTGTACCTGCTGATTGTTTGTTTGCTTTTGTATTGTATATATCGATCTCCCTACAATATATACATTATTTACAATATATACATTATTATTTGTCATTACAGATCTTTCGCTTTACATATTTTATTAGTTATTGTAGTTGCTTTGTAAGTTTTTTTAAACGTTTGCTATTTGAAATTGAAATTCCTCACTGTACCTTACTTTCCTCTTTCTATTAACTGATGTAAAGCATTGTATTACAAGTAAACATTTATCTGTGTAATAAAGAAATTTGGAAACTTTTTTTTATATTATTTGTGTTTAGATAAAATTGAATATATTTACACATTTAGTTGAAAAAAGAGCCTACATCTCAAATAAAATTTGAAAGTAACCAACAGAAACTCTGAAACTATTACAAATATGGTTAGATTGAGGCAAAGTTGTGGCATGGCGTTCTATGTTTTCAGACTAAATGGCTATTTTCAGTCATGTAAATTTGCCATTTTGCCGCAATTTAATTTTCTTAGCATGAAACAAACAAAAATTTATAATTATGAAAAGTACCTATGCTAAATTTTCCATATTATTATATAGCACATGTCCTTTCATGCAATATGTAATGCACCTTGTATCAGGTGATAATAGTTGTATTTTTCAATTATCACTATTATATTTTCATCAAAATGAATTATGTAATTCTTGTCTTTTGAGAGCGGTTTTAATTTTTCTTCATTCAGATACTTGAAAGGTCACTTCACTTCAATTAAGCATTTTTCGCTAACAAACCCATAATATCATTGAAACAGGGTTTCAAGAGAATGTTGAAAGATGTTTTGATGATACTAGAACAACCAATCAGTATTGTTTATCTCATATTAAAATAAACGGTTTTAAAGATTAAAACTAACTTTTCCGCATCTGTGGCCCTGAACAATTTTCTATCATAAAATTGTTACTTGTATACACTTCGGGGGATGTATCGTGCTAACAAACCGAAATTTCTCCAAAAATAACCAAAAATTTAGTATATCTAGTTTCATAGGACCCGCTGTACTCGCTCTAGTCAACTGAAAATCAATAGGGTACATCTGTGAGATACCTTGAACAATACTTATTCATAAAGTTGATCAATCGTATACTCTCTGGAGGCTGTATCGTGCTAACAAACTGAAAATTCTCCAAAAATGACAAAAATTTGGTACTTCAAGTACCACAGCACCCGCTGTACTGGCTTTAGTGAGCTCAATATCAATAGGGTTCATCTTTAAGCCGCTCTGAATAATATCCAATCATAAAATTCATCACTTGTATATACTCCGGAGGCTGTATCGTGCTAACAAACTGAAACTTCTCCAAAAATGACAAAAATATCCTACTTAAAGTACTGTAGCACCGGTTGTATTGGCTCTGGTGAGCTGAAAATCAATAGGGTTCATCAGTCGGACTTTATTTAAATTGTCCATGTGGTCGACCATCAAGTTGAGAGTGTGAGTAAATCTCACTCACAAATAAACGACTTCCCTGCGGATTTCGAGTCAATCTCCCCAGAGCACGAGGCGGAAGTTTGTTGGTAGAAGTCGTTCGCTCATGGTGTCGGGGTGTTTGAAAACGATGGCTTGGGTTTTTTGAGGGTTGAGAGTCACCCGCCATTTTCTGCACCAATTGGAAAATTGATTCAGTAGATTTTGGGATCGAATGTTGAGAGAGCGAATGTCTGTGGCAGAAATGATTAGTGCGGTGTCGTCCGCATATAGTTGGATGTTGTCACGGGGATGTCGTGGAATTGGTGTATAATACGTATAGATTATATATAGTAAAGGAGATTATATATAGTAAAAGAGTCGGATATGCTATAACCAACTTTGACGCTGATCGATCGGTCAGTGAGATAGGAGTATAATAATTTGACGATTTGGTTTGGCAATCGGATGCTCAGTAGTTTTCTCACTAGTCCGGCGTGCCAGACTTGATCGAAAGCTTTCTGAACGTCCATGAGGATGGCGGCAGAGCAGCGTCGTTGATTTAAAGCTCGGGTGACGATTGTTTGAAGGTAATTTTAGTATTCAAATGTACACTTTGTAATTTTACATAAGTTTCGATTTGAAACTTTAAGTTTATTAATAAAAACAAAAATGTTTGGATGAGACTTGTAAAACGAATCGTTAAATTGTCTATGGAAAGATTCGCATGTATTAGTAGTCCGTGTAAGTTCTGCTGAGTTTGTAGCCCAAAGTGAAGGAGGGAATAGTGACTCCTCAGATATGTAATTATCTATCAAATAATCGGAATACATTTGAATCTTTTCATCGTCTGGTGCTATTGAGAGGAGATCGAATACAAAACAATCGCTGATTTCTACAGGATTTAAGAAAGTTAGGGCAAAAGTCATTTTTAGCCATCGCCCCGCGTCGGAACATTCATCTTTGTAGGCAGATATTAAACCAATTTACTGAATTTTTCTATACCATTCCTGCAAAAGATGAAATCGACATCCGATTATTTGAGCAAATGGCCAAACTTGTTCTACAGCCTTATGGATACCTTTTTCAAAATCGATTACAACTTCAGAAATATCTAATCTAACACTATTTTTGATGCAGATCTCTGTTACAATATTAAATAATTTTTGGTATGTTTCACTCCGTTTGTTGGATAATAGAGAAAAAATCAGAGGAATATAGTGGCCGTTATAATACCTGTGTATCGTAAAAAACTGACAAAAAAATTGTGGGCAGTAATTAAATGTTCCATCTAAAAATATTCGTCTGACTTTTCCGATAAATGGAATATTTGATTTAGAAGAAAAGACGGCGATTTGATCAGCTGCATCATTAAAAAGTAAAAAATGTTCCCCACTGGATGTTTCAATGTTGATCTTCGCCAGAGTGTCGAAAGTTTGCTGAATACTTGTTGGCAATTGTGGAAGCAGTTTTCGACGAGCATTGTACAAATTCTTCCTTATTAACGCAACGTCTGACGTATTGATCGTTGGAGGCAGATTTTCTTGAAGCTCCCGGCGGATGATTTTTGCAGGCTTCTCCGATAAATCATCAATAGCCTTTCTTTTACCAGAAGTGCTTACAATTTGGCGGTTCAACTGTTCTACATTTGCATTATGGCAATGATCCTTTACATGCTTTGTAACAGTTACATTGTCCACTTCACCCATACTAAGCAAATAAGATCTACACTTTTTATTTATACACGTCCACCGCTTTTCGCCACTTTTGAAAAAATATTGAAAACTATACTTATAGTTATTTATAACTACTATACGCTTTCCTTTAGCACTCAAAATAATATTAAGATCCATGGTGCCAGACTACAAAGAATACTTGAATCGACTAATATGTAAACTGGGGAAACATACGCAACTAAATGGTACATATTTCAATCCATTTCATGTATTTATATTATTCATTTACATACTAATTGCTACTATTTTCGGAAAAGCCCATACTTACCATAATTACTTCATTCTACGAAAGAGATTAAGCTCCTCAGTATCGTAAAACTCTGGTTGGGAGGGAATTAACCTACCGATAAAAGGGTATAAAGTTTTTAATTTAATCTGCTACCTGCTGGGACCGAATTTACCATGCCCCGCGCCGGCAGTTCCATCCATTATACTAATAAAGGTAGAATTAAACAAATTACAAATCTACACTTGATAAACAATAAAAATAAATCCAAAAAATTTATTAATCTCTATAATAATAAAACAAAGTTGCAATTTAGATAATGTTTAAAGGCTGACAAAAAGAAAATTAGTGGTTAAAAAGGAGGCATATTTGTACAAAATCTCTTTAACATATTAGGGACAAATAAAAATATCTTACGAATGCTTCAAAGGGGTAAGCCCATACATATTGATAAGATATTAATTAAAGACCTTACGAAACGTCTAACGGGTAGAAACCACCCGTAATTTCAAAAATGTTCAACTAAAGGTATGAAAAAAATAACGTATCAAAAATTTAAAATATACATATTGATAAGATATTAATTAAAGAAAAAAACGTAAAATATGAATGCCTTACGAGGCGTCTAAATGGTAGAAATCACCCTTAATTTTAAAAAAAATTTAAATAAAGGTATGAAAAAAATAGCTTATCAAAAATTATGCATATACATATTGATAAGATATTTATTAAAGAAAAAAATATGAAATATGAAAGCCTATAAGGTAGAAACCACCCTAAATTTCAAAAATGTGTAACTAATGGTATGAAAAAAATAACGTATCAAAAATTCAACCCAATATAATTTCCAAAATATTTAAATAAAGGTATGAAAAAATAACGTATCAAAAATTATACATATACATATTGATAAGATATTAATTAAACAAAAAATGTGAAATATGAATGACCTAAAGGGTAGAAAACACTCTTAATTTCTAAGATGTTCAACTAATGGTATGAAAAAAATAACGTATCAAAAATGTAACCTATACATATTGATACGATACTTATTAAAGGAAAAAATATGAAATATGAATGACTTACGAGATGTCCATAGGGTAGAAACCACCCTAAATTTCAAAAATGTTTAACAAACGGTATGAAAAAAATAATGTATTAAAAATTTAACCTATTTCATATAGATAAGATATTATTTGAAGAAAAAAACGTGGAATATGAATGACTAAAGGGTAAAAACCACCCTTAAGTGTAATGGTATGAAAAGAATAACGTATCAAAAATTTAACTCATACATATTGATAAGATACTAATTAAAGAGAAAAATGTAAAATATGAATGCGTTTATAGAGTACACTCCACCCTTAATTACAAAAATAATGAAATAATGGTTAATTTATTAAAGTTTTGAATGTTGGTGCTGTTTGTGTGAAATTCCTATTTATATTGTTAATTAACTTAGAGTAGCTTGTTTAAAGTTTTTTTTTATGAAAAATTGTCGTGGAATCTACCTTATGGGTAACATTTTGTTATAAGTATTTATATATTTGACTTTATGTGCTTCATTTTGCATTCTAGAGATTTGCAGATTGGAGATATCGTACCAAAGCGAAATATAGAAAAATTAATCATCATAGAATTCAAACAGGTGGGGGTCCTGTTTGAGAAGCAATATTAACTCCATTAGAAGAAAGGGCATAGGGTGCTTGAGGTATGGTAACAGTTACTGGAAATGAACATGTTACCACATATGAGGGCATTCCAGTAATTGCTGGCGATGTGACAAATAATGAAATTGGAATATTTTATGAAAAAGAACCAGAACAAGAAGATATTTCAACAGAGACTGTAATAATAAATATTGAAAATGTAGCACCCCAACAACAACACCTCATAAGGGAGTAAGACCTAAGCCCTTATCCGAGCTGGCTGAAAATTTAATTAATGCAACAAAAGCTAAAGCTAAAAGCTTAACAGACAATTTTTGTAAGCATATTAAAAAATTTACCGATGTACTTATTAATGTAGAAAATGAAAATATTGAAATTCGTAAACAACAACTAGATTTTGAAGTTAAAAAGTTCAAATTTTTACACCCTGACTTTTCATTGTTATATAATAATTTGGACATAGGTTAGGAATTTGAAAATTATATTATTTTTGTAAGGATTGCTTATGTTTTTATTAATTTATTATTGTAAGTATTTAGTAAGAATGTTTTTTTATTTATTTGAATGATTTATTTTTTATTTGTTACAAGTAGAAATAAGATAGCTAAATAAATTTTTTTATTTTCCTAAAATATTAATAATTATCTCTTTCATATGCCGCCTTCCTAATTGCAAAAGATTTCTATTTGCTGCTGAATTGTCAATGTGATCATTTTCTTGTAGATATTCAATTTCTCTTTCATCCAGATTGAAACTTGCATTTAGGGCCATATTGTGCAACACACAGCATGTATAAATAATATTGGCTGCCCTGACAGTACAAGTGTTCGACGCCTGGACAAACAGCGAAATCTTCGTTTAAAAATGCTATTGGTTCTTTCAATAACATTACGTGCAGATGTCAGAGTGTTGTTAAATGCTTCCTCTTGTTGGTTCTGTGGATTTAAAAAAGGTGTAAATAACCAAGGTTCTAAAGGATGACTACTATCTCCTATTAAATTACTAGTATGGTCGCCATTCTGATACCTAATTTGCAAATGATTTCTTATAGCACTAACTTGCCACACTACAGCATCATGCACAGAACCTGGAAATCTTGCACTACATACTATAATTTTATAGTGAGCATCTGATACCAGCATTACATTTATAGAATGTTTTCCCTTTCTATTTATATATACAAAAGGTGGATGATTTATATCAGTTACAGAGGAAGCAAGAATTTCTAGATGAGTACCATCAATAGCCCCCAACACACCTCGAAAACCATATTTTCTAAAAAATCTAAAAGCATTTGTTTAGTTAATATATTAAAACTATCACATTATTGGCTATCCTTGTTTGACATTCAAAATTTCCTCATTTTGAGTAGGAAATTTTACCCAGATTGGTAATAACAATTGAACAATATTGCTGAATAAATCTCGCTAATTGATCTGCTAACGGTAGGTTGACTCGCAGACAACCACGCACTTGTTCCTATACAATTTTGATAAGACCCTACACTTAAAAAATGGAGGGTAAGAAGCACCTGTTAAAATAAAATTTTAAAGTAACCAATAATAATTCACATATATATGTAAATACGTACTTACTTTTTTCACAAGTGAAATAGAGTTATTATTTCTAATTCTAATGTGTAGCTGTAAACTATTTATTAAATTTATTGCACATTATTTATTAAGCCTAAATATTTGAATAAATGCTGTATTTGGCATATCAAAGGGATCCATTTGATCTCTGAGACGTTTTCTTTGAATCCTCATAAAGTTCCTAAAAATTATATCTATAAATAGTACCCAATTACCAACTTGTTATAATAAAGGGAATATATTTTACCAATTATAGTCTTCTTCTATTAGAATTCCAATGAATATTGCCATTTCATTGTTAATTTTTGTTAAATTTTTATACAAAAAAATAAATAAATTGATTCCTGTAATAACATACGACACCACTCAATACACACGTAAATATTTACCAAATCTGTAACTATTTTAAAGGTTCCTGTAAGATACAGTTGTACGCAGAATAGCAATTACCCTGTAGAGTTACAGATTATCTTACAGACTTGCACAGAATAGAACTATAAGTTTAAAATTCATACTCGAATTTTACTATAGAATATAAAAATTTTGAAAAAAAAAATTGGATTACAATTTTTTTGTGTGTTACATTCTGATTTAGATTGTTAACCGATGCAATTTTTTTCAGTAAAACTTTTTTGTAGTTGCTTTCAGTACAGTAGCTTGTTATAAGGCTTTTTCTGAAAAGTTGTTTCGTGGTGGCTACCTTACGGGTAACATTTTATACGTATTTTTATATTTGACCTTATGTGTTTCGCTTTTGTTTAAAGTTTATCTCTGTGAACATTTTTTTGGAATATTCTTTTTCATGTTGCTCTATCTGTGGTCTTTAAATTGAGTTTAAAAGTCAGAATCGAATTTTACTTTAGGATATCAACATTTTGAAAAAAATTTTGGAATGTAATCCTTTCTGTGATAGATTCTTATTTAGATTGAAGCAATTATTTTTAGTAAAACTTTTTTGTAGTTGCTTTCAGTATCTTGTTTTAAGGCCTTTTCTGATAAGTTGTCTCGTAGTGTCTACCTTATGCGTAACAATTTATACGTATTTAATATTTGACCTTATGTGTTTCGCTTTTGTTTTAAGTTTATCCCTGTAAATATTTTTTTGAATATTATTTTTCATATTGCTCTATCTGTGGTCGTTAAATTGAGTTTAACATTTATAATCGAATTTTACTTTAGGATTTCAAAATTTAAAAAAAAGTTGAGTTTCAAACATTTTTGTGTTAAATTCTTATTTAGATTGTTAATCTAAGCAATTATTTTTAATAAAACTTTTTTTGTAGTTTCTTTCAGTGGCTTGTTTTAAGGCATTTTCTGAAAAGTAGTCTTGTGGTGTCTACCTTATGAGTAACATTTTTTACATATTTTAATATTAGACCTTATGTGATTCGCTTTTGTTTTAAGGTTATCCCTGTGAACATTTTTGTGGAATATTAATTTTCATATTGCTGTATCTCTGTTCGTTAAATTGAGTTTAAGATTCATAATCGAATTTTACTTTAGGACATTAAAATTTTTAAAAAATTGAGTTTTAATCCTCTTTGTGTTAGATTGTTAATTGAAGCAATTATTTTTAATAAAGCTTTTGTGTAGCTTCTTTCAGTAGCTTGTTATAAGGCTTTTTCTGAAAAGTTGTCTCGTGGTGTCTACCTTATGGGTAACATTTTATACGTATTTTGACATTTGACCTTATCTGTTTCGCCTTTGTTTTAAGTTTATCTCTGTAAACGTTTTTTTGAAATATTCTTTTTCATATTGCTCTATCTGTGGTCTTTAAATTGAGTTTAAAATTAAGAATCGAATTTTACTTTAGGATATCAACATTTTGAAAAAAAATTTGTAATTTAATCCTTTCTGTGTTAGATTCTTATTTAGATTTTTAATTGAAGCAATTATTTTTAGTAAAACTTTTTTGTAGTTGCTTTCAGTATCTTGTTTAAGGCCTTTTCTGAAAAGATGTCTCGTGGTGTCTACCTTATGAGTAACATTTTTTACATATTTTAATATTAGGGATTTAGGGATGAAGAAACTTACCAAAGAAGATACAGATGAGGAAAAATCTTCGCAAGAATACTAGTCAAAACGAAGAAAAGCAGTTGACACTCATTTTACTGGCAAGTTTCTAACAAAAAAATTTTAAAAATCTGATTTAGACGACATTACCTTTCCAGAAGATGATGATGAGTTGGCCCAATGTAGTTATTGTGGCCATGGTGCGGAACATGAGAGGACTGCATGGGTGCAGTTTGATAAATGCAAAAGATGGGTGCATCAAGAATGTGATAAAAACATAAAGTCTTCTGAAGATTTTGTATGTAAAATATGTACTGTTGGGACCCCAGCAGTTGAAAATATAAAAGATCACCTCTCTGAATCATACAGAACATTTTTAGACAATATTAAATTATCTGCAGAGGAAAGAAGACATCTGGAAGCAAATACTTATTTGCAAGAACTTAGTATGTTATGGAAGGAAGAAGGAAAAAAACAAGTAACATCATCTTACTTAGGCAGAATCTGTAAAGGGATAAATAACAGCTCATATGATGGTATAATTAAGTCTATATTATCCAGAGGAAATTAAAAAACACCTGCAATTTTACATGATCAAAAATTTGAAAAGATAGCCTTTCAAAAATATCAAGAAATAACTCAATTAGAGTGTAAAAAAAGTGGATTATTTATACATGAATTATATCCTTATCTAGCCGGCTCTCCTGATGGCGATGAAGGACTGATGGAAATCAAATGTCTCTACATTACCAGAAACGCAAAAATTAATAATTATAAGTTTGATTTCTTAACACCTGATCAACAATCCATTAAAATTTCCCATAGCTATTACTATCAAATTCAAGGGTAACTAGAGATCAGTAACAGAGTCCGGACTCTGTGACCTAATAATATACACTTTTGATAATATTGAGGTTGTTAGAGTAAAAAGATCGCCAACATTTTGGAAAGGAATGGTTGATAAATTAAAGCAATTTTACTTATTTACATGCTGTTATAAATGTTATTTCCAAGCAATAAATTTACTCCCAAGAAACGAAAGTGGACAACTTTAACTGATGATATTTAATTTTTTGAAAATTGTTTAGTTAAAAATATAAATTACTATAAAGAATTAGATAATCAAAGTGGATATCTATAGTAACCTTGGCTGACGATATTACTTTTTCTCTACACCAAATTCAGACCAATGATTTCCTCAGTTTAAATCCGTATCAACTTTTAAGCAGTATCATAATTGACCATTGTAATCATATAATAAACAAGGATAATAGCTTACCATTTCAAATTATTTCAGTAGCCGAATCGTCCATAATATTTGAAAATGAAGAAATATCACACAATTTGCAGATGGAATTAAGTTTCACAAGGATAATATAGTAATGTAATCATTATGTCCTGGTCGTAATTTATTTTTGTAAAAAAATATTTTTACTTATTAATCCTTTAGGAAATGAGCCCGTTATAAAATACATATATTTACAAAGGTTTATAAAATTGATGGAATTGAAAAGAATTAACTGTAAGGAATTTTCTTTTAAGACAGAAAAACATATTAAACAAACCGATGGATATAATTGTGGCATTTACGTTATTTATTTATTTTTAAAACTCTGTAAAACGGAATCCCTGGAAGACCATATTAACATAGACGAATATCGTAATGACCTTAAGTTGATGCTTATAAAAAACAGTAGCAATATGTCGAATGTTTGTTTGTTTTGTTGGATGGAAGTAAGAAGTCCTCACAGTGAAAAATTTACTTGCAAACTATGTAAGCGGACTATACATAATACATGCTAAAGAACAGTAAATTAAATAAAAAATGATATATCAATTGAAGAAAAGACAATAAATGGGATGTGAGATTTATGTAGAGTTAATTGACATTAGAAATACATAAGGTTTAAAATAAATTAAATTATCTTACTTAAAAGCCAAACAAAACATTAAAAGTTGAACTTTTTAATCTATAATCAATAAAGAACTTTATTTCAGCAGTTAAAATTTTATTTAAGTAAGGGGTGGTTTCGGTTTCTACTCTCTTTCCAATAGACAATGTCCCGTAAGTCATTAATATTTCACATTTATTCTTTAAATAATATCTTATTAAGGTATAGGTTCAATTTTTGATACGTTATTTTTTTCATGCCATTAGTTAAACATTTTTGAAATTAAGGGTGGTTTCTACCCTTTAGACGCCTCGTCAGTCATTCATATTTTACATTTTTTTGTTTAATTAATATCTTATCAATATGTATATGTATAATTTCTGATACGTTATTTTTTTCATGCCTTTATTTAAACATTTTTGAAATTAGGGGTGGTTTCTATCCTTTAGACGCCTCGTAAGGCATTTATATTTTACCTTTTTTCTTTAATTAATGTCTTATCAATATGTATATGTTGAATTATTGATACATTGTTTTTTTCATACCATTTGCTAAACATTTTTGAAATTTAGGGTGGTTTCTACTCTATGGACGTCTCGCAAGGCATTCATATTTCATATTTTTTCCTTTAATAAATATCTTATCAATATATATATAGGTTCAATTTTTGATACATTATTTTTTTCATAGCATTAGTTAAACATTTTTGACATTAAGGGAGGTTTCTACCCTTTAGACGCCCCGTAAGTCATTAATATTTCACATTTTTTGCTCCACATAAAAGAAAATACAACCCGCTTTGGTAAGCAAAACTTTTAATTTTCTCTCTCAATCCATCTAAGTAAGTACATCCAAAATGCAAACGTTCTCTCTCTGACACCTAGACTGACTCAGTTGGCACTAAAATGCAAGCTAGATCCAAGCAAGGGTTGCGTACTCCACCACTTTGGTGCCGTTGCGCAGTCTAATAAATTCTGTAGCGAATAAATTTGATCGCAATTAGATATTCGTTGTCAGTTTAAAGAAATTAAGTATGCCTTAAGAAATAGGGCGAGATTAGGGCCCGACTGAGCAGACGTCAGAATATGATGCTTTTACTTTATACAGTATAAATATAGCTTGAAAGAAAAATTAGCTTTGTAGGAATGGGAGCATTATTTCGGTCGCTGCCTCCGGACTAAAAAAGTCTAATTGTTCTTCATATTATTTATACGACTGAGGATAATAGGTGATAATTATAAATGATTAGTTTGAGTTTGGTTCCTAATTTTAAGTCCATATTGAATTTAGAAGATTTTGTTACCAAACAATTGAGTCTATAACTCTGATTATGAGAATTATAACCAATGACTGGATACCCTTAATAATGATTTTATGATTAGCTTAGTTTGTTTTACAATTATGAGATTTTACGGTCGAAAACTGAATCTGTGTTAACAAGAATAGAACATAAGAATTATTTAGACTACTCTTTATTTTACTTTATATTAGTAAATAGTTTAGTGAATAAATAAATTAAGTGAGTAGACATACCGTGTGTATGAATTTATCCCACCAGTCGTATTAAAAACTTTTAAATAAATAAGAAAAACATTACATTGGTGTCAGAAGTGGGATAATATAAATAAATTGCTACGTAAAATGGCCAAGAGACTATGTGACCTGAAAGTGACGGAACTAAGAACAGAATTGGAAGACCGTGAGTTGGAAACGTAAGGTAAGAAAAGTGAATTAGTAGAAAGACTTAAAGTGGCACTGGAAAATTACGGCTTTGATCCAGAAACAGTTTTATTTAATGACGAGGCTTCCACCTTAATATCGTCAATTTCTGCTAACCTGGACAAGATGTCTACCAGTATGGACGAGAAGATTTCAACCATGAAGAACGAGATTTCTGCTTTGAAGAACGATATTTCTGCTACGAAGAACGACATTTCTGCTAACATGGACGAGAAGATTTCAACCATGAAGAACGATATTTCTGCTAACATGGACAAACTTTCTACCGATATCTTATTAATGGAAAACGACATTGCTGCTGACGTTGAAAATAAAATTTCGTCTCTAAAATAGGATATTGAGGATAAAATGACAACGATGGACGAGAAAAGCAAGGAGTTAGAGAGAAAATGTCAGATTCAAGAACACAAGACACACCAGCAGAAGAAAATAAGACCGAACAAACAAAACCTTGCAAGTCAGAAACACACCCTAAGTTCAATGATATTGGAAGTTTCACCAGAGTCAAGGCCCGAAGGTTCGATGGAAAGATGTCGTGGACCAATTACGTAAAACAGTTTGAAGCAGCCGCTAGAGTGAATAATTGGTCCGACAGGGAGAAGGCAGTAAACTTAACCATCGCGCTTCGAGGAGATGCCTTAGATGTACTTCAGACGATACCTCTGGAAGAAATTGATGACTTTGAGCAGCTGAAGAAGAGGTTGGACATGCGATACGGTCACGAACATCTAGAACATTTGTACCAATCACAGCTGAAGAACCGAAGGCAGAAACGTGACGAAGCCCTTCAAGAGTATGAAGTGGACATTGCCCGACTATTTCGATTCGCTTATCCATCGGCACCAGAGAACATGATGGAATGTCTGGGCATCCAGGCCTTTATTGATGGCTTACGTGACCCCGATATGAAGAGGGCGCTTTGTTTAGCCCATCCCAAAACATTAGTTGACGCATTGACAGCTGCACTTGAATATGAAGCAGCAACGAAGGCTTCGGGTTATAACAAAGTTAGGACCATCGGAGAGGAAGGCGACGAGGACTGATTTGACCAGATCGTCAGATTGATAAAAAATATGATGGACAAAAATCCAAGAAAGATCAAATGCTGGAATTGTGGCGAGCTAGGGCATGTACGCAGTTCGTGTAAGCGCCTCAGGACTCCTGCCAACCAAGAACCCCAGTCACAGGAAAACTAGAACGGGTCGGCTACGAGGGAGCAGCACCGACCCATGGTCGTTCCAAAGACCCTCTCATACTGATAGCTTCTCTCAGATGTCGCAACGACAGTGTATATGTGGATGGCGAAGTGAATTGCAAGAAATATACTCTGCTGGTTGACACTGGAGCAACTAGAACCATTATACGACCAGAGATAATGAGCTCCAAGAAGAAGATTTTACCATCGAGACTGCGACTGCGGACCGCCACAGGTGAGAGTGCCAACGTTCATGAGGAGACACAAATCCAATTGGAAGTTGGCGCAGAAAAGTTCACGCATACGGTAATCGTAGCTGACATCGAAGAAGACGTGATTCTGGGAATGGACGTAATGAATCTACATGGTTTCCAATTGGACTCTTCAAATAGGACCATTAAAGTGGGTTCATCCATATGAAGGCAGCACGGTGTTGGCAGCTGTTCAGGAAGATACCGTTCTACCTGCACGAAGCGAAACCATGATAGTAGCATGGCTACAGGAAATCATGGAGGAAGGAACACCGGTTATAATGGAGCCAAAGAACCACGACGACGAGGTTGGCAAAGGAATACTAATTGGAAAAGGATTGGTTACGTCGGCGAAGGAGATTCCAGTACGTGTGATGAACGTGAACGATTACCCAATTACCATCAAGAAAGAAACCAGGATTGGATCCTGCGTACCAGTGTCGTCTACAGTTCGTCAAACAACGACCACTGACAATTCTAATGCCATATTCGAACAGATGTTATCAGTAGCTGGTCAATCCTTGAATCGAGCTGAGAAAAGGACAATGAGATAAGTTCTCTTGTAGTATCGAGACCTATTCGTACCAAAAGGAGGAAAGACTGGTAGAACATCAGCCGTCAAACACAAAACCGATACTAGTGATGCCAAGCCAATTAGACAATCAGCTCGAAGACTACCACTAGCAAAGAGAGAGGAAGCGAAAGAATAATTCGAGAGATGGCAGAAGAAAAATTAATAGAACCATCTACTAGTCTATAGATGTCTCCAGTAGTGCTCGCCAAGAATAAGGATGGAACTACGAGATTCTGCGTCGACTATCGCCAGCTAAACAACGTGACGAAGAAAGACAGCTATCCTCTGCCTCGAATCGACGATACGCTAGACACTTTCGCCGGCAACAAACTGTTTTCCACCCTGGACCTGAAGTCCAGTTATTGGCAAGTATAAAAGGACCCAGAACACAAAGAGAAGACTGCTTTTACCACCGGATCTGGATTATGGCAATTCAACGTCATGTCATTCGGGCTTTGTAATGCGCCCGCAACATTTGAAAGACTCATAAAAAATGTCTTGAGAGGGTTGCCTTGGAAGACATGCCTGGTCTATTTGGACGACATCGTAGTACTGGGGAAGACATTTGACGAACACCTGACGAATTTGGAAGACGTATTCAAACGACTCCAAGCTGCCCAGCTCAAGTTAAATCCGAAGAAATGTCAGTTATTCCAGAACCGAGTCAACTATCTAGGTCATATAGTGAGCAATGAAGGAGTGGCGGTGCATCCAGAGAAAATTGCTTCCATTCAGCAATGGCCGCGACCAACCGACAAACATCAAATTAGGAGTTTCCTTGGACTTTGCACATATTACAGAAGAATTATCAGGAAGATTGGAGATATTGCCAAGCATCTAACTCGACTTACAGAAGAAGCGAGAGCTTTCCAATGGGACGAAGACTGTCAAAGAGGTTTAGAAAACTTGAAGAAGAATTTAACTACGGCGCCGATATTAGGATATCCATTACCAGAGGGAGACTTTATTCTTGACACTGACGCAAGCAACGTAGGAATTGGATGAATCCTCTCACTTATCCAAGGAGGGCAAGAAAGAGTGCTGGGATATTTCAGTAGAGTTCTCTCCAAACCAGAAAGAAACTACTGTGTCACAAGAAGAGAGAGAACTTTTGGCAGTAGTGAAGTCCGTGGAACACTTTGACCAGTATCTCTATGGTAGGAAGTTCTTAATCCGGACTGATCATGCAGCACTCGAGTGGTTGATGCAGTTCAAGAATCCCGATGGTCAGATCGCTAGATGGATTGAACGACTTCAAGAGTACGATTTCAACATCGAACATCGAGCTGGTGTGAGTCACCGAAATGCCGCTTCCCTGTCCAGACGGCCGTGCCGAACAGACTGTTCCCACTGCAACAAGGTGGAATCTAGGAAAGCTGGAGTTTCAAAAACTACAGTAGTCAACGAAGAATGGTCATCCACCAGGATCAAAGAAGATCAGGAGAATGATCCTCACCTGAAGAAGATTCGGCAATGGAAGGAAGAAAATCAGCAACCTACCTGGCAAGAAGTTTCAAGATTTTCACCAACACTCAAGGCATATTGGGCTCAGTGGGACTCCCTTGTCCTAGAAGGCCTGTTGAAATGAGTCCTTGAAAACGATGATGGTTCCGAGAGGAGGAGACAGCTAGTTATCCCGAGAGCAAGAGTAGCTGAGGTACTTAAGAAGTTACACGACAGTCCATCGGAAGGTCATCTGGGAGTGAAAAAAACCCTTCGGCTAGTCCGTGAAAGGTTTTATTGGATGAACAGCTCTGATGATGTGAAGGACTGGTGTAAGAAATGTACGACATGTGCTACGAGTAATGGACCACGTCGCAAGAGAAAGGCACCTATGAAACAATATAATGTTGGAAGCCATTTCGAAAGGATTGCTTTTGACATCGCTGGACCATTTCCGACGACAGAAAATGGTGATAAATACATCTTGGTACTAATGGATTATTTCACAAAGTGGGTGGAAATTTATGCGATCTCGAATCAAGAGGCTACAACTGTCGCAGATGTACTGGTGAGAGAATTTATCAGTCGATATGGAGTGCCCTTGGAAGTCCACAGCGATCAAGGAAGAAATTTCGATTTTCACACATACACTGCGTTCAAAGAATTTCCGCGATTACACTACTGTCACCTTTTTTACACTTAAGCTAAGCATCAATAAACATGTCAATTTATATATAAAATATCATTCATGTGACATTACCTTCAACAATTGTTCAAAATGCTTTATCATATACAGAGTTCGTCAAAAAGTTATAGTAATAGAAAAATAGAATTATAGAATTTTTTTTCGATATTTTATATTATCATATACAGGGTTCATCAAAAATTATAGTAATCAAGAAAATAGAATCATAGGTTTGTTTTCGATATCTTATGTTTTTAAATGAATAATATTTTTTTATAATTGACTTATATGTACGCAATACACAATTATGAGCCAATAGGCTTGTTTATCGATATGTTAACATCATCTTCTTGGGTTCAAAGGTTGTGGTATAAAATAAATATATTAGTTAAAATACATTTTTGAATAAAGATTTATTAAACTTGACGTTTCGCTCTTATTTTAGGAGCATTTTCAAAAGAATATGTATAAATATTAAAATAAATCACATAAAATACAGTTATTGTAAAAATTATTTTGAAAAAGTCAATAAAATGTCATGAATGGAAAATATCTATATAACAACATAATTAATTACAATCAATGGGCATAACCATAGAGAAAAATAAATAAATATAAAAAGAATTCATAAACAATTAATCATAAAATATTTTTAAAATAATTCTGTATTTTAAAAAAACAACCTTAGACAGAACCTAACAAGCAACGAAGATCAATAAAATAACGTAACGCCACACGGAATTTTAGACACCTAGAGCATCTGCTTATATTTAAAGAATAAATAGGATGGCAATAATAAAATCAACAATGCTACGATGATTGGTCAATAAATGACATTTAGAATTAGTAAAAACATATATAAAATATGTTAGTTAATATTTAATCATACAAGTATATAGGAAATATAATAATATAAGTAGAAAACTGTAATTACAGGAAATGTCAAAAACCAATACGAGATATAACAGTTGAGACAAGTATACCAACATAAAATGTATTTGAATATGAAATATAAGAATAAAAATAAATGATTACCGACCTAATTTATATGTATAAATGTAATAATATCAAACAAGATAAGAAATGAACTGTATCCATGTATATTATGTAAATATTTAGGTTGTAGGAAATATAAAAATGATATATTTGCATTGACCAATCGGAAGATTTCAAATAATCAATAACATGAAAAAACAATAATAATATGTTAGTGAATTAAATCAATGACGATAAGGTTATAGTGAATAAAAAACAATATTTTATAACAAGTTTAAGTCAGAAAACAATAAAAACATTAATAAACAAAGTGACAGGTGAACAATAATCAAAAATATTTCTAGAACATTGCCAGCTTCCGGTTATAAACAATAGAAAGAGTTTTGGCGGATAAAAGACCCGGGATAGTTAGTTAGGCGTTGGTAACTGAAGAAGCAGGAAGTAAATTGAATGTGATCCAGTTATTTGTTATAAAATTTTAAGTAATAAGTGTGAATATGTATAAATCAGAAATATAAAAAGTAACTAATAATTAAAATGAGTGCAAAGACAAATCTATTGAAAACAAAGTCAAGCCAAATAATAATTATCATCCGATAGTTATAAGAAGGAAGATTGCCACCTGAAGCGGGAAAGCGTCATGGATGGATGCAACTGAAGGCGTCGTTTTGGCGAAAAGAACAAGGTCTGTGGTGTGTTTTAATTAGTAATATTTGGTACCGAATAATAAAAAGTGAAATTTAAAATCATAAACACCTGGTAGTGAAAGTTTTAAAATGAATATAATGTACCAGGAAACGTAATAAAAAAACTTACCACTATCAAATTTGTAGATAGATGTATAAATTTCTGTCATGTTGAATTTTATCCGATCACATATATATAAAACTTTCCACAAAACAACAAACCACAACTAATTTCAGTTATTATCACATGCATAATTGTTATAATACGTTAAAATAATTTTTAAAAAAGATCGAAATTAAGTACATAAATATTTCAGATATCCTTTCCATTTCACGAACCGAATAAAACTAAAGTAGTGTTTAAAATATTTTCAATAATCCTATTTATGAGAACAAGTAGAAAAAAAGTTACAAATAGTCGAACAACGTTAAACGCAGGTGTTCATATTTTTTTTCAAAGAAATATAATGTTTACAAACGTTTATGCAAACGAGTCTGCAAAAGCCATCTCAAAAAAGAATGAATAGTTTTTTATAATATACAGAAAGTTTGTTTTGATGTGGAAATTTGGATGTATATAGAAAAATCCATAATTTTATTTTATAGCATAAGAATTTTAATAAGTAAGAATGGATAATCATTTATTTTTATACATAATAGGTATATAACTCCAACAATAAAATAAAGCGCCAACTATATTTTGGATATAAGTAATATTTCAATGTTTCAAATTTTTTTTCTATCTTTTCATAAATAACATAAAATAAATTACATTGATGAGTAATGTTGATTTTATTATGATATGCCCAGAACCCTACTGAGTTATAGAGTAGTGTATAAATAAGAGCAGCCGAGGTAATAAAATTTTAGGAATTAAATGAAACCACATGCTATTAAATAGCATAATGAATAGGGGGAATTAAACGTAAAATATATATAAATTAGCTAGCCCAAGAGTGTAACATTTCAGTTGTAACAAAACATTAATACATTAAATATTCAATTCAAATTCACAAATAAAATAATAATTCTCATATATATAAATTTCATATACAATTTATCTCCCAAACGTGAAATAAATAAATTATAGTATTCAAACAACAATTTCATAAATAAATAAAACATATTATTAAATAAAAATCCATACATATATAACTTGCTCCCCAACGTGGGGCATTATATAATATAAAGTAGAATACATATTTAACTGTCTCCGCAACGTGGGACATTAGGGGCATTAAGGGCATTAGTAAGAGAAAATTATATTCAATAAATTAATAAAATAATATACAATAAAAATGGGAAGAAAATGACGTTAAGATGTGGTAAACAAGTTGGTATAGAAGATGGATCTGATCAGGAGACTGAAGGAAGAGAACTTGGAATGGGTGATTTCCAAGTACATTACATGGTACAAGGAAGAAATAATCAAGAGAATGAGGAAGAGGCAGATGGAAGTGAAAGAATGGAATCAATTGAAGAAATTGAAACAATGAAAATGAGAGAAGAAAAGAATCAAGGAATGGTATCTGGGAATAAGGAAGAACAAAATATGATAATGCAAATTTTACAAAGCATGAGAGAAGAAATAAAAACAAGCAATCAAAGCATGAAAGAAGAAATGAAAGAAATAAAAACAAGCAATCAAAGCATGAGAGAAGAAATAAAAACAAGCAATAAAAAAATGGAAATAAGTAATCAAAGAATGGAAGAGAAAATGGAAATAAATAGTCAAAGAATAGAAGAAAAAATAGAAGATATATGAAAACAATTAGATGAATCTAAAAAATACACAGAAGAAAGAATCCAAGAAACGAAACAAGAAATGAAATGATAGGAAGAATAATGGAATTAGAAGAAGTACAATCAACAAAATTACAAACTTTAAAGAATAATGAAAATGATTTGAAAATAGAAATTGGAGAAAATAGCAAGAAAATAAAAGGAAACACTGAAAGAATAACCAAATTAGACAGAGAAATTATGAAGACAAATAAAAATATACAAAGCATAGAGGATGATATAACTAAAGAAATACAAATGAATTTTAAGATAGCAGAAGAAGAAAATAACAAAATAAAAAGGGAACTAAAAATGGAAATGAAAAATATCCAAGGAAAAGTAGAGCAAATTGAAAGAAAAGGCGGAAATATGGAATATATTGGGGGAATAAAAACAATTTACGGATCAGCAAATCAAAAATTTGACGAAAATATTAAGAAATTACACCCAAAAATATTTATAAGAATTTTTAAAAATAGAGTAAGTGGAATGAATAATATTGAAGACATAAAGAAGGTGATCAGAGATCATCTGGAGAATCACGCATTAATATGGTTTGCTGCCAGGGAAAAAGATATAACAGAATTTACAGACTTTGAAATTGAATATTCAACATACTTCCTGAACAAAAAATAATTGATAAATAACAAAACAGAAATGAAGATACATGGAGTGGACGAAACAAAGAAAATAGAAATGGAAAATTTGAACATGGAAATTACAATGGAAATGGAATGGAAATTAGTAACATAATAAGATGAGGAAAAAGAAGGAAGTTTAGAAAACTAACAAGGAAACGGATAGCAAAAAAAGAGAATAAAAAGAAGGTTCGAAAAAGAAAAAGAAATTGAATAGTGAAACAAGAGAATAGGTACGATATTTAGCAAACGAAAAAAGGAACTGCATGGTAAAGGAAGAACCTGAACAAGAAAAATATATAAATAAATAATATTCTAAATAGTTGTAAATAATTAGATAAGATGTAGATATAGAATGTAAAGAATATTTTTTTTATCATATCAGTAATTTATATAGATTTTGTAACTAAATTATGACTAATACTAACAGACATTAACTGACAATCTAATAGACATTTGACAAATCAAACTAAAGAGATGAATGACAGAAAAATTTCAAAGTATCCAAAATTTAATTACTACAATGATCATAATTCCAAAAACTAGAAAATCAAATGAGAAATGAAATTTGTTATAGCATATGAAGAAGAAAGGTTATTATAAGATTGAATAATAGTTTAATTATGAGGATAGGAAGAAAGAATAAGATGGAAAAGTATATAAAATAAATTAATGTAAAATGATGAATATTATTAATGAAATATGAAATGAAGAAGTGAATATGAAATAATATTGATGAAAAATGAATGATATGAAAAGATTTAAAAGAAGACAGATCATAATTAAGATATTGAAATAATATTATAAATAACAAGAATAATAAAGAATGACATGCTATGATAAAGTAATTAAATGAGTAAAATTTGGTTTTCTTATTTCTTTTACATATAAAACAAATCAAGAAAAGAAATTTTGGGAACGTTGTTGTAGATAGAACGACCATATAACATTCATGGAATCCCGATAAAGGATAAAGTAATAATATCTATCAATAAAAAAATAACTTGTAAATAAAGTACCAAAATTAATAAAATATCTATATAACAACATAATCAATTAGAATCAATAGGCATAATCATAGAGAAAAATAAATAAATATAAAAAGAATTCATAAACAATTAATCATAAAACAGTTTTAAAATAATTCTGTATTTTAAAAAAACAACCTTAGACAGAACCTAACAAGCAACGAGGATCAATAAAATAACGTAACGCCACACGGAATTTTAGACACCTACAGCATCTGCTTATATTTAAAGAGTAAATAGGATGGCAATAATAAAATCAACAATGCTACGATGATTGGTCAATAAATGACATTTAGAACTAGTAAAAACATATATAAGATATGTTAGTTAATATTTAATCATACAAGTATATAGGAAATATGATAATATAAGTAGAAAACTGTAATAACAGGAAATGTCGAAAACCACTTGGTAGTAAAAGTTTTAAAATGAATATAATGTACCAGGAAACGTAATAAAAAAACTTACCATTATCAAATTTGTAGATAGATGTATAAATTTCTGTTATGTTGAATTTTATCCGATCACAAATATATAAAACTTTCCACAAAACAACAAACCACAACTAATTTCAGTTATTATCACATGCATAATTGTTATAATACGTTAAAATAATTTTTAAAAAAGATCGAAATTAAGGACATAAATATTTCAGATATTCTTTCCATTTCACGAACCGAATAAAACTAAAGTAGTGTTTAAAATATTTTCAATAATCCTATTTATGAGAACAAGTAGAAAAAAAGTTACAAATAGTCGAACAACGTTAAACGCAGGTGTTCATATTTTTTTTCAAAGAAATATAATGTTTACAAACGTTTACCCAAGTTTATGCAAATGAGTCTGCAAAAGCCATCTCAAAAAAGAATGAATAGTTTTTTATAATATACAGAAAGTTTGTTTTGATGTGGAAATTTGGATGTATATAGAAAAATCCATAATTTTATTTTATAGCATAAGAATTTTAATAAGTAAGAATGGATAATCATTTATTTTTATACATAATAGGTATATAACTCCAACAACAAAATAAAGCGCCAACTATATTTTGTATATAAGTAATATTTCAATGTTTCAAATTTTTTTCTATCTTTTCATAAATAACATAAAATAAATTACATTGATGAGTAATGTTGATTTTATTATGATATGCCCAGAACCGAGGTAATAAAATTTTAGGAATTAAATGAAACCACATGCTATTAAATAGCATAATGAATAGGGGGAATTAAACGTAAAATATATATAAATTAGCTAGCCCAAGAGTGTAACATTTCAGTTGTAACAAAACATTAATACATTAAATATTCAATTCAAATTCACAAATAAAATAATAATTCTCATATATATAAATTTCATATACAATTTATCTCCCAAACGTGGAATAAATAAATTATAGTATTCAAACAACAATTTCATAAATAAATAAAACATATTATTAAATAAAAATCCATACATATATAACTTGCACCCCAACGTGGGGCATTATATAATATAAAGTAGAATACATATTTAATATATATATATATATATATATATATATATATATATATATATATATATATATATTAAAGTGAAACATATCTACCAGGTTAAATTAAACCAATTAGCATCATTCGAATAATGTGAATCTTAGTAAATATTCAATAAAAGGAGATAATTCATAAAGACATAGCTTAAACACATTAAGAAATATTTACGTATAATATCCATTTAATAAAATGATTTAAGAGATTACTATTCAATTTGGTAATTATTTTTCAAAGTATATAAAAATAACAACGACAAGTAAATTACGTCAAACATATTTTGTATATAATTATAATAGTCCCTGTATATATAAAATCACTTGAATTTTAAAACAAAATTCAACTATTATATCATCATAATTTGTAAACACTTTCAGAAACCCTGTATATTGCATAAACTTCCCAATCATTTTATATGAAATGTCAAACCAAAATATTAACGCGGAAATCAACGTTCTTTCAATAGTTCGGGTAGTGATTCGGAGTGATTACAGAAGTGTAAATAAACACAGTAAATTTATCTACAATAACACAGAAATGGATGTTTTGATTTAATCAAAACAATTATTTACTTAACAACAATGGACAATGAGAAACAAAAAAGGAAAACAGTTGCAAGTTGTTGATTCTAAGCGGAGAGAAGCCTCGTGAATTTATAGATGGAGGACGCGTAAATTTTTTCTTCTCCAAATTTATTTAAAAGTTAACATAATTTAACAAAATCATATTGAAACGTTTATCAGAGTGTTCAACATAGCTTTAAAAGTAAACTAATTAAAAACATAATTCGTACTTAAACAAATAAGTGAAAATAATTGTGCTATCGTCTAGATTTGGTAAAATTGAACAATTACCTTATTAATATAATTTCGATGACTATTCATATATCTTGCCATTGATTGTGGTATTCAACTGGTGAAATAATTCACATTTCATCACTTTTCACATCCTAAGTTGCGGTTTATTCGATCGTAGTCACGATCGTTTGCTTCACATGTATCATATCCAGGGTTAAGAAGAACCAACTATGAACACTATTTCTCGTGTATATATGGAACTTCTCCTATAAAAAACATTTTCAAGTATATTTACATGTCTAGGTTGAGTTATCATTCATATCAATTTCTTAGATAAATATTAGTTTTAAACATTTCAATCTCCACTAATATATCGGACATGAAACACTAATTTCTTATTAAAATAATAACTTACCAAGTTCATATCAATAGCAATAATAAAATCTTAAACACGCCACACTTTCTTTATCTTTGCTAACTGAATCATACCCATCACAGAATACACACTCCACGCGACGATTATATTTAAATAACAACAGCTGGGATTGAAAACGCTGTGAATGTACATTCAACGCACACCACAGATAGTTTGAGCGCAATTTATTTGGTTGGTTTGATGTAAATAAATTTATAACTGGTATAAATCATTTTATGCGAAGGTTTGCGCTAATATTTCAATTGAATTTATCAAATATGTATTATTTAATTTGTTGATTAATAAAGAACTGATATTTCGTTTATTCACATTTAATTAAATCGTTTGTCTATGTTCGTCTTGTATTTCCTTTGATATCCTACCTATAGCTTCCTGTTGCTGGCAAGCGTCAAGTGCCGAATCCATTCCTGAGATATGGTAACAACAATATAAAACAAATTTACAATTTTTCAAAACTTATATATATATATATATATAATTTTGAATTGGAATTCGTGGTAAGCGAACCAACGAACCAGTGACAGGAACAGGTCATAATTTTTGAGATATCTAAGGAAAATTTTGTAAAACTATAATGGCTGACAAAACAATAAACATCGACGAACTAACAGTGGAAGAGTTGAAAG
This sequence comes from Galeruca laticollis, assembly GCA_963921935.1. Lineage (NCBI taxonomy): Eukaryota > Metazoa > Arthropoda > Insecta > Coleoptera > Chrysomelidae > Galeruca > Galeruca laticollis. Next base: position 11,154,783 of record OY998184.1, on the reverse strand, counting down.
AACATCTGAAATCAATGAATATGGATACGAAGGGAAATAAACAAGCACTAAAGGAACGATTGATGATGGCCATACAAGCTCAAGAAACAGCAGAACTGGAAAAGGGAGACAGTATGGTGGAAGAAGTTCACCACTATACAAAATCGAAATCCAACGAAAATGAAGAATTAATGAACATGATGAAAATAATAATGGCCGACATCAAAAGCACCAAAGAAGATATAAAAGAGGACATTAAAAACACACAGGAAGAAATAAGAGATAAAAGGTACAAAGGAAGAAATTAACAGAAGATTAGACAAACAAGAAGAAAAATTCGCAGAACATTTGGTGGAAATGAAAAAACAATTCGAAGAACACAAGAAAGAACAGGAAGAAAAAGTGAACAAACTATATGGACATTTAATACAAGAAAGTACCATCATAAAACAAGAGATAGAAGATATGGGAAGTAAACTATGAGAAGAAGGAAAAGAACAAATAGGCAGAATGGAAAGAAACATTATTAAAACTAATGCTAGAATAGATGACGTAGAACAAGGCATCCAATTGAATCTATCGATTGCGGAGGAAATGAATTTAAAAATACAGAAAGAACTAATATGGGAAATGGATAAGAAGTTAAAACAAATCAAGGAAGATAGGAATGTACAGGATTTTGCAAAATTGGAGAGGGAAATAAAAGAAGATTTCAAGAAGAAAATGATAGAATTGGAGAAGGATATTGAAACTATGAAAAACAAAACGAATCAAAACAATAATACTCAAGGCGTGAATTATATTTATAACCATGGAGAAAGCAACCTTAAATTTGATGGGGATACAAGAAAAATGCATCCCAAAATCTTCTTGAGATGTCTCAAAAATAAATTGAGGGATATCGAAGAAATAGAGGACTTGAAAGAGACAATAAGGTCTCATTTACATGGTCAAACATTACTTTGGTTCACATGTAATGATGTGAACATCAATAATTTTAGGGATTTTGAAACCATTTTTTTGAAACAATACAGGGGGGAAACAGAACAAGGCTATGTTAGGGAAAGGTTGTATTTTGGCAAATTTGACAGCAGAAGAAACAACAATATGAGTAGCTATGCTTTGTCTTTATTTTCACAGGCACAATATCTAGAACCAGTAATTTCGGAACAAGAAATAATAATATTCTTGTCCCGACATTTTAACGACAATATAACACAGGGTATTGCGATACAGAACATAACAAACTTTCAATCTCTGTTAGATTACTTGAATCGAGTACAGAGCACGGTTAACAACAATAGTAGACGTGACAACGACGATTATTATAGAAACTTTAACGATAGACGAGACTACTTTAGTAGAAATAATAACAGTTATAGACAAAATAATAATAACCATTATAACAATACAAATAATACTAATAACAACAACAGACGATATGACAGAAATAACGAAAGGACTACTAACAACAATAGATACACGAATTATCCGGAAAAGAGACATCAACAAAACAATAATTATATAAAAATAATAGAAGAGAAAGAAGAAATTCTGACGGAGACATAAGGAGGACAAATAACATGAGACGTGACACTAGAACTAACAGAACGAACAGTTTAGAAAGAAACACAACTACTCGTAATACAAATTTCAATCAAACTAATACAAATAGCAACAATTACAATAGTGATAATGTTGTGGTTCCCGTGTCAACTTCTGGTGCGGAACAACAGTTTTTCCACTAGAGGGTGAATATGGTAGGTTAAGTTGGTGCAGATATGTTCACCCACGCGATTAAGGTACAGGACCAGCTAGAACAAAATAACGAAACATTAATTTATATATACGGAACGATAGAAGGCATTACTATAAAAATATTAATCGATACCGCGTCAGAAATATCTTTAATAAATAATAAATTTGTAAATAAATTAACTATATCAAAATAAACTTCATCAAGGTACCGAAAATAAGTTTAATCGGGATAAATCAAAAGAAACTAACTATTTCAAGTACTACGATAACCGTAGCATTAAAATTTAAGGAATGCGAAACTATGGTACAACTATTGGTAGTGAAAGATATTGAATGCGAACTATTATTGGGATCAGATATTTTATATGAAAACATTATTAATTATGAAAGAATGTACATAATCTTTAATAAAGAAAAAGTTGATTTTAATTATGAAGAGAAGAATGATGATTCGAGGAAGAATGAAGAATTAGTAGAAGAAGAAAATAAATGTATTAATTTTAATAAGAAAATTGAAGATGATGTGGAGCAGAGATATGATTATAGGCAAGAAGGAAAAATGAGTGGAGATATGATGTTGGATGGCAATGGAGAAATAAATTTAAATAATAATGATATGCCGGAATGGAATTTGGATATAGATGGGAAAATAGAATGGAAAAATGAAGTAATGGAAATATTGAGAGGACATAGGAGCTTAATTCATGAAGAATCCCGAATTGCAAGGAATTATGTACATAAAATTGAAATGAAGAAAGATCAACAATTCCAACAGAGAAGTTATCCGATACCCTACAAACATCAAGAAGATGTAAAGAAAACTGTAAATAAATTATTAGAAGACAGAATAATAGAACATAGTACCACCTCGTATATCAATCCAGTTGTAATAGTAAAGAAGAAGGACGGAGATATAAGGATATGCCTTGATGCACGAAATTTAAATAAATGTACAATGCCCGAGTATGAATCGCCTTTAACTATAGAATCGATACTAGGAAAGATTAGTAAAGTTAAAGTTTTTTCTAAGCTAGATTTGAAGCACAGCTTCTGGCTGATACCACTACATCCGGAAAGCAGAAAGTATGTAGGATTTAAGATTAATGGGGAAGTATATCAGTTCCGAGTAACACCATTTGGTATACAAAGCGCTACATCAGCACTGTTAAAAGCGCTAAATAAAATTTTAAACAAATACGACCAATTTACAATACACTATGTGGATGATATACTTATTTTTTCAAATAGTATAGAAGAACATTTAGAACATCTCAGAACAATTCTAACAGAACTTGACGAAAACGGACTAAAACTTAACATACAGAAATGCCAATTTTTGAAGAGAGAAGTAATATATTTGGGTTATAAGATTACAGAAACAGGAATCGAGATGGATCCAGAGAGAGTAAGAACCATTAGATGATACATAAGACCGAAAAATTTGAAACTCTTCGAGGTTTCCTTGGCATGCTAAACTATTTCAAAAGGATACTGGGAAATTTAACCGATTTAGAATTACATTTAATGGAGCTACTGAGAAAAGGAGTGAAATCGAATTGGACCAGTAAACAGGAAGATGCTTTCAATAAAATCAAGGATCAGTTCATCAGAAACATCAAATTATATCATCCGAACTATGGGAAAACTTTCATTTTAAAGACGGATGTATCTAAAAACAGACTAAATGGGGTTTTAATGCAAGAATATTATGACATGTATGTACCCATATCATTTGTTTCTAGAATCACAAAAAGAGCAGAGAAAAATTATGGAGTAAGTGAATTATAACTTGCTAGCATCATATTCTGTGTGAACAAACTCAGATACTTTTTACTGGGAGGAAAATTCATAATTGAGACTGATAATCAGGCTTTGCTGACGATACTAACCAACAAGATGAACAATGCCAGAATCCATCGATGGGCATTACTCCTACAGGAATTTGACTTCGTGATAAAACATATTCCAGGAATTCAAAACGTAGTACCAGAATCGATCAGTAGAATGAACGGAGAGAAAAGAAGAGATACGAACGAAGCTAGAGTGGGAATTGATATCATGAAACGAAGTAGTGGCATGTTTTCGCTAGAACAAATAAAGCGGGAACAACTATCATTAGATGAGAAAAACAAAAGAAGATGTTTTGAAAAGGATGGAGTACTGTATACATTGATAAATGACAAGGAATTATATGTAATTTCCGAAAATTTAACAAAATTGATTGTACAAAGAATACATTTAGATTTTAATCATTTAGGAATTAGGAAAACTCATATGATATTTCGGGAGAATTATATATCAAGAAATGATATCACTATCATAAAAGATATTGTTAAACAGTTTGAACTATCTAAGGAGAAGAACATACACTATGAAAACGTACCGAAATCCATCATAGCGAAAAATCCATTAGATATAATAGCAATAGATTTCATATCGAACCTTATACCAAGTTATAATGGTAACAAACACATTTTAGTAATCGTAGATATTTTTTCTAAATTTATTAGCACATATCCATGTAACAAAACAAATAAAAACTCTATTAAAGAATCGCTAGGAAATTAATTCAATGAGTAACATATGATTATGAAATTGTGAAAAGAAAATCACGGTAAACTTCTATAAAATATTCTTGTCAAGTCAAGAATAATTTCATAGAACTTTAGGGAATGTTAAAGTGAGTAAGCGAACCAATTCTGGCGCCCATAATTTTAATTAAATAAATAAAAATATATTGAGCAATATATATATATATATATATATATATATATATATATATATATATATATATATATATTTTTAATAAAAGTCAATATGTCGCAGCATTTTTTATTATTGTCAAACAGCTAGTAGTTCGGCTTACATTAGGGCCATATTCAGGCTACAAAAAAATATTTTGGTAAAAGGAACAATTACAAAGTCTCCAAAATTACCTGATAAAAAACTTTTCAATGGGCAACACACATGAATCCTCAGAAATGTTAAGTTTGTAAGTTAGGAGAAATTGATCTGAGAGGTTGGATAATTGAAACTTGAAATTGTTGAAGTTAAAAATTATTTGTTTTTTAAATTGGATGTGACATATGAAATGTAATATATTACTAAGGAATTAAGATTAAATGGGTTATAATGAATTGAAGTAAATTGAGTGACGAAAGAAAGTATTTTAAAGAGGGGGTGAGCATCAAACACTGTCGACCACGGGTGTAAATGAGAAAACAAACTTGAGGAAAGGGAAGGAAATTTCTTATTTATAGGAACATCATTAGCCTCAATTCCCAGAAGGAACAGCATCACCCTCAATTCCTAGAAGAAAGAGTCCACAATTAATTTGGGGGGATTGATTAATTCTTTCTCTTGTCATTTTGAAGTATGACAGTTCTCCTATTAACAGTTTCCGGTTAGATATACCTTCCATATTGTTCTTTACCCTACGATACTAAAAGTTATATTGTGTGGGTTAAGTATTTTTCAATTTGTGCTAATTTCATTGTGATAGTGGAATGGAAAATTTATCTACATATAATGAAATCCTTGGTATTCTTCAGTTACACTTTTGTAATAATGATCCTATTATTGATCTTTTATTATAAGACTTCATTCAGAATAAATTCTGTTCCTAGGGTTACCCCTTTCTTATACTTCGCCCCAATTTGATGTTCATTGTGGACTCTTCCCTCTAGGAATTGAGGCTAATAATGTTCCAACAAATAAAGAAATTGTATCCCCTTTACTCGAATTTGTTCTCTCATTCATAGCCGTGGACAGTGTTCGATGCTTACCCCTCCTTAAAATAATTTCTGTCGTGATCGTTGATCACTCACTTTAGTTCAATTCATTATATGACATTTAACCTTAACTCCTTAGTAATATATGACATTTCATATGTCACATCCAGTTTTTTAATTTTTATTCAAAATTTTTCAATTTTCAAGTTTGAATCTTATAACCTCTCATATCTATTTCTCCAAACTTAACATTTCTGAGGATTTATGTATGTTACCCACTGAAAATCGTCTAATGTTATACCAAAATAATTTGTTATAGACTGAATATGGCCCTTATCTAGGCCGAAACTAGTTGCTGTTTGACAATAATGAAAAATGCTGTGACATATTGACTTTGAGATTTATTCAAAAATTACTATCAGTCACATTTGAGTAATGTATGATATTTATCTTCATATTATATTGATTTTGGATAATTTTTTTTTTGCTCGGAAAATCGATTAATTGTAAACATCGAACATATACAGACAATCAATTAGAAATAAATCAAGGATTAAATTCTTATTCAATTGAAAATCGCAATGTTAATGTAGAAAAGTTGTAGTTTTATGTTAATTCAAAGTGTGTTGGGAAAACATGCTTGTAACCAGATAATTTATTTGCTATACCGAATATATTGCGTACATAACTTGTTTCCACTAACTTTAATGTTACAAAAATGGAGTGCGATTATTTCAAATATATTACTTGCCAACAGTGGGTACAGTATTTTAATTTTTTTTGACATAGCAAACCAATTAATTCGATGGCTTAAGAGTAGTTTCAACAAATGATCATTAGTAAGACGCATAAAAAAAGCAATTCTTTAAGTACCGTTTATATCGACCGGACGAACATAATTTAAACTTTCACTCAATATTTGCTATAGCAAGAGGAGATTGTTGAAGAGTAACAAAATAATTACATATGTTGCAATAACGTCAATAAAAGATTATAAAATTGTAAATTATAACTGCGCCTCTTTTCTACTTAATTGGAACAGTGCACGATTGCTAGATGTATATGAAAATATAAAGTATAAATAATAAGAAAAGTTTCACAATAATTATTAAGTGTTCCATATTGATAAAAATACCCTTTTTTCATATTTATTTTGTATTTTAATTCGTGTTGTCTTTATAATCTCAAGACAACCTTTTTTTAAGTTAGTCCAGCTCATTTAGAATGCCTCATAAGTCCTTTTTATTTTCACTAATGAATTGAGCATATGTCCTGTATTCAACCCATTAAGTCCATTAGACATCAAACTATTTTTTTGTAACAGACTGTGACGTTACAGGAGTGGGCGGAGCTTATGAACCATTCCAAACAAACCGATAGCGCGTGCAAAATTGCCATAAGAGTTTTTACATTTCATGTTTTTCTTAAATTTGTTACAAATAAGGGTGATCGTTGCTAGAATGAAGAAGTTAGTGTGTAGTTCATAGGATTTATCCATAAAAATCGGATAGGTAAGGCTTTCCAAGCTTCTTTAAAGACGTTTAAATATATTGAGGTTGTGTAGTCATGTGTTATAAGGGCTTTTCGGAAACGGTAATCTTAGATCAGATAGATCACTTATCATCTGATTGCAGATTCTAACCCAGAACGAGATTTTTATCACAGTTTTGTTTTGTTTTGTGTGGAAATGTCAAATTTAATACTTAACAAAAACTTTTTATTTCTATTACTTTAGTTTTGTGGGTTGATTTTTCATGTACTCTCCATACTCATCTTGTAAAGCTTTAATTTGTTTTCATTCATAGTTGACAACAAATTTTGATACCAACAAGCTATTTTTTATATCGAAAAGCCAAAAATTATAAAAACCGCAAGTCTGAGCAATCTGCTAACTACGTGGCTTAAAAAAATTAATAACTTTTTATTTAAAGAAAACAAAAACAAAATTTTAATACCCATAAGCTATTTTTATATTGAGAAGTCGAAAATTACAAAAACCGCAAGCCTCATCAGCCTGCCCACTACTAGGCTTAAAGAATTAATAACATTTTAGCTTGAAGAAAACAAAAACAAACGAAACAATCCATCAGCTGATCGCATTTACCCACCGGTATACTAGGGAAGAAAGGATCCAAACATATTATGATTATGATCCGCTCAGCTCGTTGTTTCCGAACGTGAGTGAGTGAACGTGGTCCGGATTACTTTCCGAACATTCAGATCATGAACGGGTTAACCCAATCACAGTTTCCGATAAGCCTTATAGGATACTCTACACTAATGTCATGATCAGCTGTTCAATATGGCGCCCAGTGGACAAACAAAGGGATTATTATAACGAAAGTGAATAGGCAGTTATTTTTATTTCAAAAATTTTGAATCTTTTGACCCTTAGAATGCCTAGTTTTTGTGCTGTCGTTAATTATGGAAGCCGTGTTTATAAAAATAACAGAAATCTGAAAAATCATAATATTACATTTATTTTAAAAGGAAACCCGTCGGATGTAAAAGACGTAGATCACCCTGACTGGGTCCCTTCTATAAATATGAGACATGGAAATAAAAAAACTAGTGAAGCTTTACAAAAACTAGAACATTCTCAAAAAAAGGAGAAAAGAGAACAAAATAAAGTTGTTCTAGTAATAATGTCATTAAATTATATGCCTAAATAATTATGTATGTTCTATTGTTTAATATTTTCTGAGATGAGTGTATTAGATCAAAAATAGTTACAGGATCAAAATTTTGTTGTGCCACTCCTGTCCGTAACTTTTAGAGTAATTGGGCAGTTTATTTACATATTTTATTCTAATTTTTTTTAGGCTAATAATGATGTGGCACAAGATATTGCTGCTAAGACAAGATCTGATCTTAGTGACGTTGTAAATTGCCATTCTTCTTTCCAAACTGACTTGGACATGGTAGAACTAAGCCTTCTTTTTGTAGAACTTTAAAAGAAAATGTGAAAAGATTGCAAATAAATATCCTAAACAATGAAGTCTTTTATTTATTTTATTCCACAAATATTTATAATGAAACATAAGAGGAAACTTAGTACACAAAATTTATACACAACAAAATAAAACAAGGGTGAACTGAAACAAACGCAAACTTATTTTAAACAGCTTAGACAATACTATGGGCATTGTAGAATTGTAGAGGAGCTTCTGTCAGTCCCCCAACCAGTCCATGTGGTATAGTCGAGATATAGTGCGAACTTTAAGGTTTCGGCTTATCGTTTACTTGAATACAGTCACAGTCCAGTCAATATTATAATTTAAAATGCTTATTTGACGATATATTCATTTAATATTATAATTACAACTAATAATCGTTAAAATGTATTCAATAATTTTATAATTATTAAATACATTTATCGACTGTCGATTATTTTTACCCCGCAATTATGGAGCACCATCCTACTTTTTAAGATACTTGGCGTTAATGTATAGAACAAAATTCGTTTAAACAATTCTAAGGGTTTGTAATTAACTAGATTAGTGGAGTGGACTGTTGAGTTTGTCGTTCACTACTGCACCTAAGTAGATGTGTTGTTTGTTTTTCTACGATAAGGTTGTGGAAAGAAGGACCAGTCGTAATTTTAAGTAATGTTTAATAAAATACGTCAATACGAGAATTTTAAACACGTAAATCACTTTACAACAAAATAGTAACAAGATGGACCAACAAGAATATCCACAGCGAGTTAATAGTTTTCTTAAAGATACTAAATGCTCGTGTGGTAGATACGTATACTTTTCCGCTAATTCTCGAACGAAGTCACAGAAATTTGCACGTTTTTATATTGCGTCGTAACGCGAGAGATATTTTAACACTTCAGGTTGATCTAGATATAGTTTACGCACACTGTATGTATCGAACGCGAGGAATTGTCACACTTTTTTATGTCGACCGATCCAGAATGGATTTAGTTCTGTACTGCCTGATGTTGAGAAACTTACGGTTTGTAAATTGGTTAATTTCTGTAGATATTCGCAAGTTTTTTGGGGGTAGAACTTTCTCTTTCAGACTGTAACTCTATCAGTTAAATGGTGATATTATTTGACATAAAGTTAATTATCCACTTTACCGTGAAGCGACAAATAGTGTCCTGTTAGTTAATTTATGCCAATCCATAAAACATTCATTTCGAATACTTGATTCCCTATTCATTCGTGAAAGGGTTTGAAATATTGTTCACAGTGCTAATTGAAGGATAGGAGATCACTCAAAGTTATTGGTAGTAACATTTTTATAGTTTTGGAAAGTTCCATAATCTCTGTTTTATAAAAAGATCACAAGATTCATTTGAACCATGTAAAATTCAATTCTTTGATCTTTTGTTGAGCAGACACTTAAAGCTAAACTTTCTTTTATTAATGGGCGCTTAAGACCATTAAAGTGAATAAGAAAGGTTTAACTTTACAATAGACATTCAAACATGTCGTAGAATTCACTGTAATGTAAAATTTCTTACGATTGATTTGTCATCGTGATATATATGCAGCATGTCATCTCACTACAATATTAACCTATTTATATTTAAAAACATCTTAAACATAACACCTGACAATTAACACCACCTTATATCTCTTTTTATTAAGAAGAATTAGGAATATAAATTTCAAAAAGCTTATTATTTTTCCTATCTTTTACTGAACTATAAGTATATTTTCAGATGGCAATTTTTTCGAACACAACACAGATAACAGACACTCACTCTTTAGTTGGTAGGCTGACATCAAGAAAGAGTGTAGTGTTTTTCTGAGAAATTTGGGTAAGATTCATTTTTATTATAATATAGCAATTATATTTTCACTTAAAAATCAAATATTTACAATGTGGCGTCGTAGGGAAATATCGAGTTCGGTCCAAGATATTGTGCGTAACAAGGAAATTTAAATAATTGTGATCAAACTGAAAACAGGATTCGACATCATTTCAATTTGTAAACACAGAAGATATGTTTCAATGTGTATAATAATCTAGGGGGAAAGTTTGGTTTCGATGAAGAAACAGAATTAATGCAAACAGTATCTGATTTACATGATCTTCCCAAGATTATTTGAATGCCTAAATAATTTATAGAACTGCCTTCATTGTTTTCTAATGGGTTTAGGTTAAATGTCAATTTTTGAGTTTTATCCTCATTTAGTTTAAAATTTACTTTCATAAAATAATTTTTAAAATCCAAGATAGTCTCATTATGGGAGGAATATAGATGATGTAGACATCTACTTGAAATCAGAGATGTAACGTTATCAGTGTATACAAATTTTTTCTTTTCAATACACTGGCAAATATCATTTATGAAGATCACAAAGAACCGCGCGCCAAGGACAGAGCCGTGTGGCACTCCATGTTCTATACTCCTCACATGATTTAACAGTGTTAATTTGAACATATTGACTTCGATCTCCCAAGTGGCTACTTGTTAGCTTCAAAGAAGTACCTCTAATACCATACATTTCCAGCTTTGTCAAAAGTAATATATGTGAAACACAGTCGAAAGCTTTATATATAGATCTAGAGAAGAGACCATTATGTTATTGCCATTCTCCGGCTCCTTAGAAATACACCATGTAACCAGTTCTACCAAAGCTGAAACCGTAGATCTTCCCGGTCTAAAACCAAACTGTTGAGCATTTAAAAGATTATTTTTTTCAAAATAACTAAGTAATCTGGATTTTATTGTTTTCTCAATTAACTTAGAGAGAATTGGTAAAACAGAGATGGGTCTGTAGTTTTCATCAGCGTTTTTATCACCTTTTTTAAATATGGGAGCTACCCTAGCGATTTATGGATTAGTCGTAAAACGCCTGTATCAAAACAGGAGTTTATGAGATGCACAATTTTATGAGACAATTCCTCCTTAGCAAAATGTCATCTATTACTATTAAACCCATAGAAATATCTGGCTCTCGATGTGTTCAGACCACGAATCATCTTACTTATATTTGCGTGCGATACTGGTTCTAAGAAAAATGAAAAAGTAACACTATTATTGTGCTCGGTTATGTAGTCATTGGCCAAACAGAGTGGGTTTGCTAAAGTTTTTTCCGCAATATTTGCAAAGAAACCATTTAATTCATCCATATCTAGTGGTATATCCATTTTGTCCGTTTTTTTTTCTATTACCATTTATTAGAGACCATACACTTATTTGTAGATTATTGGAACCTGCCAATATATCACTATTAGGCGGGTTGGTTGTAAGTTGGCCATTGTTTTGTAGTTGGTTTGCTTATTTGCTTGCTTGCGCTTTGCTTGTCTGCTTGTAGGTAGCTTTCTGCAGCCCAATGGAGAAATGCAACCATCGAGTGTCTGCCTCCTCGTGGCACCGCTGGATATGTTAGCACTGTTGATCATCAGTGACAGCAGTGTTGACCAACCAAATGACACTCCAACAACCCAAGCTAAGGTGTGAGGAACGTGCCGATGGCTGAATGGTCGCAGGGAATGCGACCACGAACGTTCCCCTGGGGGTACCAGGGGACACCCCCTTGTAAACAGCCTTTCCCTGGCATGCGGGGCTCTGCCAGGGATGACGAAGAGTTCCCTAGCTACTCGTGGGACCAGAATGGACCAAAAACAAAAACAAAACCAAAACCAAAACCAAAAACAAAAACAAAAACAAAACCAAAAACAAAAACAAAAACAAAAACAAAAACAAAAACAAAAACAAAAACAAAAACAAAAACAAAAACAAAAACAAAAACAAAAACAAAAACAAAAACAAAAACAAAAACAAAAACAAAAACAAAAACAAAAACAAAAACAAAAACGCGAGAACGCTCACCTCCAATACCAAAGCACCGTCGAGGAAAAAGAATCTGCGGTGCTGAGACAAAGAGGAGGAAAGCGAGGGAGCAAGCTGGCGTCTCTACAGACACCACTAGCGCCACTCGCCCCTCCCTTTCTAAACCTGGCACCAGCGGCCAAAAACTTAAGGGTGGCGAAGGCAGTTCCTCCTCCAAGAGAGGCCCGGAACGCGTCGCCCCCCAAGTAAAGAAGCGTATCCGCTCCAATACCTCAGAGGAAAACTCTTTCAGAGGAAAGAGGACGCGGATGGATGCTAAAACCATAAGCAAAAGCTACAGCGAAGCAGCTACCAGCCACTTACGGGTAGCCATTATAGATAAGGCCGATCCATACGGTAAAATAATTACCGATAATGGAGACCTTATCAAAAAACAACTAATGGAGGCTTTGTTCATAACCCTTATGTCCGCCTCCAACAGTCTGAAAAAGCCACCTACTTTCAGGTCATGGTCGCACTCTGGTGAAATAATCAGAGTCACCTGCGATAATGACGAAACGCTAGAGTGGCTAAGGAATACAGTTTCAAAACTGAAACCGTGGAAGGAGGCTAAGCTCGACGTGGTGCACGTCGACAACCTCCCCCAGCTGACAAAAGCCACCCTCTGGGTCCCCAGCGAAGCTCACGCTGACCTGGATGACAAAGAGGATGTGCTGCGCTGGCTGGACAAACAAAACCCAGACCTTCGGGTGGATGCATGGTTTTCCTTCCACCACGAAGCAAAGGTCAATCCCAAAGGACACCTATTCGTCTTTGGCGTAAGAGACGAGGAAATGGGTGCCCTAAAAAAACGATCAATGAGGATGAGCTACGCGTTCATCTCATTGATTGTTAAAACCAAGAAACTGGACCCGGAACGGAGGGGATCGAGCACGGACCCCCCTCTCCCACCCGAGGAACTCCAAGGAGCTGTTGCTTCTGCGGAGACTGTCGAACCATCCTCCAATATGGCGACCGACACTCTCCTGGCAGAACTAACAGCTCTAAGCCAGGACACAGGCGACGTCAACACACCTCCAAGTGAGGAAGTGGAGATGGCCTAAAGGAAATACCCATCTCACCACCATCAAGCCGAGATGGACAATGAAAAGGTAAGATTTATACAATGCAACCTTCAACACAAAAAGGTGGCTTCGGCAACACTCTGCCGCCACCTGGATGTGATGCAGGACACAATAGCACTTATCCAAGAACCCTGGATAAGACAAACCAAAATCATGGGTCTAAATAATCCAAAAGGTTTAATTTTCAGCTTTCCAAGCAATCAGCAACCTAGGACGGCCATATACGTCCCTAGAAATTTTAAGACCTACCCACTGACGCATTTTTCGTCCTGCGACCTAACGGTATTGAAGGTTGAATATGCACAGAAAGGTCAAAAGAAAGTGTTAATACTGGCATCCGCATACCTCCCCTCAGACGCAGCTAAACCACCACCAACTAAGGAGCTGGAAGACCTTGTGGAGCACTGTCTCACCCAGAAGCTTGAACAGGTAATAGACTGCGATTCAAACTCTCACCACGTAAGCTGGGGCAGCAAAGATATTAACACTAGAGGTAAGTATTTTTATGATTATATAACTAACAAGAATCTTTGTATTCTAAATAGAGGTACTGAACCAACTTTTATTAACTCTCGTAGTCAAACGCGAATAGATATTACCCTGGTATGTATCCGACGATATTTCAATGTCGGACCACCGCTGGATAAGATTCGAAATAAAACTTGCGCTCACAACCTCCACAATGACTCGCGACCCCAGGAAAACGGATAGGACAAAATATGTCCACTGTTTGAAATGGGATCTGCGAGGAGTCGAGGATGTGTTGCCCAACAATAAAGGAGATTTGGAAAGTTATTATGAAACAATTCAAAACTCCATTATTAATGCCTACAAGATGTCTTGCCCACTCAGGCGGATCGATCTCGATGGAGCCTTCACTTCGTGGTGGTGCCATGAGATTGACCAGCTCAGGGGGACGGCGAGGAAATCTTTTAATAAGGCTAAAAGAACAAGACTCAAAGAGGATTGGATCTCATACAAGTCTCACCTCAAAGAGTATAAAAAAGTCATCAGACAAAAGCAAAGAGAGGCATGGAGAATCTACTGCGAGGAAATCGAGGATTGCCCCCAAGCAGCTAGACTCCAAAAAGCCCTCTCAAAAGATCCCCACCGTCATATCGGTATACTAACCAGGGAGGATGGCACTAAAACTGCCAACCTAAAGGAAAGTCTTCAATTATTGATGTCAACTCACTTCCCTGACTCCAGAACCACAAATACGGCCTGGGAGGATGAGGAGAATCACTACCCGACGGACGATGACTGGCGTATATCACGACAGATCGTCGACGCGGACAGACTGAGGTGGGCCATCTTAGGCTTCTCCCCCTTTAAATCCCCGGGAACGGACGGCATTTATCCAGCCCTACTTCAGTGGGGCCTGGATGACCTAATGCCGCACCTGGTAGGAATCCTCAGATCCTCACTGGCACTGAGGTATATTCCAAAAGGTTGGAGAGAAGTCAAAGTCGTGTTCATACCAAAACCAGGAAGAATGCACTATTCCATCCCAAAAGCATTTCGACCCATTAGCCCCACATCGTTTTCAATGAAGACTTTAGAGAGGCTGTGCGAACGATACATAAGAGATGTGGTGATAACACGAAATCCACTGCATCCAAATCAACATGCATACACTCCAGGGAGATCCACGGATTCGGCTCTTCATCTCGTGGCGGGCCGCATCGAGAAATCGTTGGAAAATAAGGAGTCCACCCTGGGAAGGCGCATTTGATAGAACCACTTTTCCTAAAATAACAACTGCACTTTCCAACAAGAATATCCCCCAAACCATAAATGGCTGGATATATAACATGCTCTCAAAAAGAGCAATCAAAATCAGTATAGATGATGTAACCATCAGAGGCTTGGTTGTAAAAGGTTGTCCACAGGGAGGGGTGCTCTCACCACTACTATGGAACATGGTCTTAGACTCCTTGGTCAGCCACCTCAATGATAACAACTTCTACACAATAGCATACGCAGATGACCTAGTGATTCTGCTAACAGGAAGATTCGAGGAGACACTCTGCGCTTTAATGCAGGAGGCCCTCAATATCATAGAACAATGGTGCAGAGCCATTCGCTGTCAATAAATCCAAAAAAGACTGAGATGGTCCTCTTCACGAATAAAAGGAAGCTTGCAAAACATCAAGCCCCAAAGCTCCTAGATACCAAACTTAATTTCTCTTCAGAGGTGAAATATTTAGGGGTCACCTTTGACAGTAAGTTAACGTGGAACTCCCACTTAGAAAATAGATTTAAAAAAGCATATATTTCTTATGAGCAGTGTCGTAGAACCATCGGCCGCACCTGGGGAATGTCACCTAAGGTTGCTGCCTGGATCTACACTGCCATCATCAGACCTATGCTAACGTACTGTTACGAACTCGCACACCGAAGCAGATACTAAGTACGGCCCTGTAACCTTATGTTAACGGAGTTGAGAAAAAGGCGAGCGCGCCGAATTCTGAGAAGGTCTATTGGGATCTGTTGTGAACCGTCCTTTCTAAACATGTTCTCGAAAGGCATTTTAAGAAATATCGTGAAAGGCATGTCCCGTCCCGAATGTTCTAGTAAAGAAAGTTTTTGATATAAATACAGGACCGATCAGCGGATGAGTTCAGTTTATAATTTGCCATAGCGAGTTGAACAGTAATTAAGTGAATATAAAAGTGTTATAAATTAATAAGTTAGTGTGCATATAAATTAAATTTAAGTGACTAGTTAAGTACATATAAATTAGTGTTAGTGAGTTAAGGTTTAAATAAATTAGTAAGTAGCCATACCGAGTGTTTAAAATTTATCCCACCCGTTTATTGTTTAAATAAATAACAAAAACATTACATTGGTGTCAGGTGTGGGGTAATATAAATAAATAGCTACATCAAAATGGCCAAGAGACTGTGTGATCTGAAAATGGCGGAATTAAGAGCAGAATTGGAAGATCGTGAGTTGGAAACGTCCGGTAAGAAAAGTGAGTTAGTAGAAAGACTTAAAGTGGCACTGGAAAATGACGGCTTTGATCCAGAAACAGTTTTATTTAATGACGAGGCTTCCACCTTAATCTCGTCAATTTCTGCCATGAAAGAAAAGATTTCTGCTAATATGAAGAACGATATTTCTGCCATGGAAGAGAAGATTTCAACCATAAAGAACGATATTTCCACTATGAAGAATGATATTTTTACTAATATGGACGAGAAGATTACCACAATGAAAAGCGATATTTCTGCTATGAAGAATTATATTTCTGCAGATATTTTATCATTGAAAAATGACATTGCTGCTGAAGTCGAGAATAAAATTTCGTCTCTAAAATCAGACATGGAGAATAAGATGGCAACGATGGAAAATCAGGTGGACGAGAAAATTAGGAAGTTAGAGACAAATATTGCCGATTTAAGAACACAGGACACTTCAGCAGAAGAAAAGAAGATCGAGATCTGCAAGCCAGAAACACAACCCAAGACAGATGATATTGGCAGTTTTACCCGAGTCAAGGCCCCAACGTTCGATGGAAAGATGTCATGGACCAATTACGTAAAACAGTTCGAAGCAGCCGCTAGAGTGAATAATTGGTCCGATAAGGAGAAAGCAGTGAACCTAACTATCGCGCTTCGGGGAGATGCCTTAGATATACTTCAGACGATACCTCTGGAAGAAACGGATGATTTCGAGCTGCTGAAGAAGAGGTTGGACATGCGGTACGGTCACGAACATCTAGAACATTTGTACCAGTCCCAACTGAAGAACCGAAGGCAGAAACGCGATGAAGCCCTTCAAGACTATGAAGTGGATATTGCCCGACTCGTTCGATTTGCTTATCCGTCAGCACCAGAGAACATGATGGAATGTCTGGGCATCCAGGCCTTTATTGATGGCTTACGTGACCCCGATATGCAGAGGACGCTTCGTTTAGCCCATCCCAAAACATTAGTTGACGCATTGACAGCTGCTCTTGAATATGAAGCAGCAACGAAGGCTTCAGGATATAACAAAATCAGGACCATCCAAGAAGAAGGTGACGAAGACAGATTTGACCAGTTCGTCAGTTTAATAAAAAGTATGATGGACAAGAAGCCAAGAAAGATCAGATGCTGGAATTGTGGCGAGCTAGGGCATCTACGTAGTTCGTGTAAGCGCCCCAAGACTCCTGCAAACTAAGAACCCCAGTCACAGGAAAACTAGAACGGGTCGGCTACGAGGGGGCATCACCGACCCATGATCAATCCAAAGACCCTCTCATACTGATAGCTTCTCTCAGATGTCGCAAAGAAATATGCTCTGCTGGTTGAGACTGGAGCAACTAGAACCATTATACGACCAGAGATAATAAACCCCAAGAAGAAGCTTCAACCAACGAGACTGCGACTGCGGACCGCCACAGGCGAAAGTTCCAACGTTCACGGGGAAACACAAATCCAATTGGGAATTGGCGCAGAAAAGTTCACGCATACGGTAATCGTAGCTGACATTGAAGAAGACGTGATTCTGGGAATGGACGTAATGAATGTACATGGTTTCCAATTAGACTTCAGAAACAGAACCATTAAAGTAGGTTCCGAGGAGGTATTCCTGCATCCATATGAAGGCAGCGCGGTGTTGGCAGCTGTACAGGAAGATATCGTTCTACCTGCACGAAGCGAAACCATGATAGTAGCACGGCTACAGGGAATCATGGAGGAAGGTACACCGGTTATGATGGAGCCAAGGAACCACGACGAAGAAGTTGGCAAAGGAGTACTCATTGGAAAAGGATTGGTTACATCGGCGAAAGATATCCCAGTACGTGTGATAAACGTGAATGATTACCCAATTACCATCAAGAGGGAAACCAAGATTGGATCCTGCGTACCAGTGACGTCTATAGTTCGCCAGACAACGACCACTGACAATTCCAATGCCAGATTCGAACAAATGTTATCAGTAGCTAGTCAATCTTTGGATCGAGCTGAAAAAAAAGAGAATGAGAGAATTTCTCTTGCAGTATCGAGACTTATTCGTACCAAAAGGAGGAAAGACTGGCAGAACATCAGCCGTCAAACACAAAATCGATACTGGTAATGCTAAGCCAATTAGACAATCAGCTCGAAGACTTCCACGAGCGAAGAGAGAGGAAGCTGAAAGAATAATTCGAGAGATGGCAGAAGAAAAAGTAATAGAACCATCTACTAGTCCATGGGTGTCTCGAGTAGTACTCGTCAAGAAAAAGGATGGAACTACGAGATTCTGCGTGGATTATCGCCAGCTTAACAACGTGACGAAGAAAGACAGCTATCCTCTGCCCCGAATTGACGATACGCTAGACACGTTGGCCGGCAGCAAACTGTTTTCCACCTTGTACCTGAAGTCTGGTTATTGGCAAGTAGAAATGGACCCAGAAGATAAAGAGAAGACTGCTTTTACCACCGGATCTGGATTATGGCAATTCAACGTCATGCCATTCGGGCTCTGTAATGCGCCTGCGACATTTGAAAGACTTATGGAAAATGTCTTGAGAGGGTTGTCTTGGAAGACATGCCTGGTCTATTTGGACGACATCGTAGTACTGGGGAAGACATTTGACGAACATCTGAAAAATTTGGAAGACGTATTCAAACGACTCCAAGCTGCCCAGCTCATGTTAAACCCGAAGAAATGACAGCTATTCCAAAACCGAGTCAACTATCTAGGTCATATAGTGAGCAATGAAGGAGTGGCGGTGGATCCAGAGAAAGTTGCTTCCATTCAGCAATGGCCGCAACCAACCGACAAACATCAAATTAGGAGTTTCCTTGGACTTTGCACGTATTACAGAAGATTTATCAGGAAGTTTGGAGATATTGCCAAGCCTCTAACGCGACTTACAGAAGAAGCAAGAGCTTTCCAATGGGACGAAGACTGTCAAACGGCTTTTGAAACTTTGAAGGGGCATTTAACCTCGGCGCCGATATTAGGATATCCATTACCAGAGGGACACTTTATTCTTGACACTGACGCAAGCAACGTAGGAATTGGTGGAGTGCTCTCACAGATCCAAGGAGGGCAAGAAAGAGTGCTGGGATATTTCAGTAAAGTCCTCTCCAAACCAGAACGAAACTACTGCGTTACAAGAAGAGAACTTTTGGCAGTTGTGAAGTCCGTGGAACACTTTTACCAGTATCTCTATGGTAGGAAGTTTTTAATCCGGACTGATCATGCAGCACTTAAGTGGTTGATGCAGTTCAAGAATCCCGAGGGCCAGATCGCTAGATGGATTGAACGACTTCAAGAATACGATTTCAACATCGAACATCGAGCTGGTGTGAGTCACCGAAATGCCGACTCCCTGTCCAGACGGCCGTGCCCAACAGACTGCTCCCACTGCAACAAGGTGGAATCTAGGGAAGCTGCAGTTTCAAGAACTACTGTAGTCAACGAGGAATGGTCACCCACCAGGGTCATAGAAGATCAGGAGAATGATCCTCACCTGAAGATGATCCGGCAATGGAAGAAAGAAAACCGGCGACCTACCTGGCAAGAAGTGTCAAGATTTTCACCGAAACTCAAGGCGTATTGGGCTCAGTGGGACTCCCTTGTCCTGGAAGAAGGGCTGTTGAAAAGAGTCCTTGAAAACGATGATGGTTCTGAGATGAGGAGACAGCTAGTTAACCCGAGAACAAGAGTAGCTGAGGTACTGAGGAAGTTACACGACAGTCCATCGGGAGGTCATCTGGGAGTGAAGAAACCCTTCAGCGAGTTCGTGAAAGGTTTTATTGGATGAACAGCTCCGACGATGTGAAGGACTGGTGTAAGAAATGTACGACTTGTGCTACGAGTAATGGACCACATCGCAAGAGAAAGGCACCCATGAAACAGTACAATGTTGGAAGCCCTTTCGGAAGGATTGCTTTAGATATCGCTGAACCATTTCCGACGACAGAAAATGGTAGCAAGTACATACTGGTTGTAATGGATTATTTTACAAAGTGGGTGGAAATTTACGCTATCCCGAACCAAGAGGCCACAACTGTCGCGGATGTATTGGTGAAAGAATTCATCAGCCGATATGGAGTGCCCATGGAAGTCCACAGTGACCGGGGAAGAAATTTCGAAAGCCATCTATTCCAGGAGATTTGCGACAAGCTGGGAATGAAGAAGACCAGAACAACAGCATTACATCCACAGTCAGATGGAATGGTCGAGAGAATGAACAGGACTATTGGAAAATACCTGTCCAAAGTAGTATCCAGCCATCAGAGAGATTGGGACCAGTATCTCTCCCTATTCGCATTGGCTTATCGATCTGCCGTCAATGAGTCCACGGGTGAAACACCTGCGAAAATCCTGTTTGGACGTGAAATGAGGCTTCCTTGTGACCTGGAATTTGGCTATCGGCCTGGAAAAGATATAGCAGCGAAGACTACGTGATCCAATTGAGAAGAAGGCTGGACGATATTCATGAACTAGTTCGAACAAATCTTCAAGTTGCCAGCGACAGAATGAAAAGTCGGTACGACACGCAGGCCACAGAGGGCGGTTTTAAAGAAGGGGACAAAGTATGGTTACACAACCCGGCGAGGAGAAAAGGATTTTCTCCAAAATTACAAAAATCCTGGGAAGGTCCATACTTGATCAAGAAAAGGATCAATGATGTTTTATATCGCATAAGCAAGATCCCCAACGGAAAACCAAAAGTAGTTCACCGAAACCGACTAGCGCCATTCGAAGGAGACCATGACATAGAGGAAGGAGTAAACCTTATTCGAGATGTGTCTGACCTCACCTTCGATGAATTTATGGGCGCGTATGGAGGTACCGGGAAAGCTAGATATGGAGTCACTTCGGAACAACAACAAGATTTGTTCACTCTCCCAGAAGATTATTCACTGGCATACAACATCCCCGCCCGTATCAAGAACGCACGAGGGTTGGCAACCGTCTTTCGAAAGAAGTTCGGGCAATTAGAAAAACTTGAAGACCAGATTCCAGCCCCTGACAACACACTAAAACTGAAACATAATTCGCGGTACGTCTTCTACGTAGTAACTAAAAATGAATTCCAAGATCGATCTACCTACCGCGATGTGTGGGAAGCACTTCGAAACCTCCGAGACCATGTGTTGGAATCCAACGTGAAGAAACTGGCTATGCCTAAGATAGCGAGTAACCAGTTGGATTGGCGAATCATCAGGAACATGGTAGAGATTATCTTTCAAGATACCGGTGTCCAGATATTGATTTGCAGCTACAACCCCCGTTATCAGTATCCGATGAAGACGGTGCCCTGCTATTTTCATAAGATCGGAAAGTGTAGAAATGGGGCTAGTTGCCGATTCAAACATCCAGTCTCGGCTACACAAAAGTTCCAGGAGGAACTTTCATTTAAGGAGGGGGTAATGTTACGAACTCGTACACCGAAGCAGATACTAAGTACGGCCCTGTAACCTTAAGTTAACGGAGTTGAGAAAAAGGCGAGCGCGCCGAATTCTGAGAAGGTCTATAGGGATCTATTGTGAACCGTCCTTTCTAAACATGTTCTCGAAAGGCATTTTAAGAAATATCGCGAAAGGCATGTCCCGTCCCGAATGTTCTAGTAAAGAAAGTTTTTGATATAAATACAGGACCGATCAGCGGATGAGTTCAGTTTATAATTTGCCATAGTGAGTTGAACAGTAATTAAGTGAATATAAAAGTGTTATAAATTAATAAGTTAGTGTGCATATAAATTAAATTTAAGTGACTAGTTAAGTACATATAAATTAGTGTTAGTGAGTTAAGGTTTAAATAAATTAGTAAGTAGCCATACCGAGTGTTTAAAATTTATCCCACCCGTTTATTGTTTAAATAAATAACAAAAACATTACAGTACGGTGCGATTGCCTGGGGAGCTAAGGCAAACCAGCTGACAGTCGTCCGTAAACTGGACCAAATCCAAAGAACAGCATGCCTCAACACAACAGGAGTTATGAGAACCACACCAACAAGAGCTATGGAGGTAATCCTCGGTCTCACTCCCCTTGACATATACATCAAGGAGGTTGTTTTGATGACCATGGCACGTCTGCGCTCTACTGGTATACAACCTGATGTAGGATCCGGTAAACTGAGACGTAACTTGTGGCATGAGGCCCTCAGGGAGATCCCACTGCTGCAGGCCAATACGGAATCGATTCCACCGCGATATGCCTTCAACAGGCCCTACAAGGTAATCTTTAAAAACAACTCACAAGACCTATTGGAAGAAGGCGCAATCCGCATCTTCAGAGACGGGTCGAAATCCAATGTGGGCTCAGGATGTGGTATTTTTTCCAGATCCCTGAATCTAAACATAAAATGGGCAATGGGCTGCACTGCAGGTGTTGCTCAAACAGAGCTCACTGCTATCTGCATCGCTGCTAAAGAGATTACCAAAAGGAAAACCACAGGTAATAATATATAGATCCTTACGGAGAGTAGACAAACACTACTAGCCCTCAACACACCACGTATTACATCAGGCCTAGTACTAGAATGTCACATGGCCTTAATCGAAGCCTGCAACAACAACACGGTCACTTTAGGCTGGATCAAGGGCCATGAGAAATCGAAAGGAAACCGTATTGCAGACTCGCTAGCCAGGAAGGCAGCCTCCCAAAAACTCTTGGGACCTGGCACTTTCATTGGTCTATCGGCGTCAGCAACGGCCGACCTATTAAAGGAACACTCCCTTAATAAGTTTAAGGGTAGATGGGACGACACAGAAGGCTGCAGGCTTGCCAAGGAACTGCTACAGTATCCGGATAGCAAAGTAGCCAAAAAATACGTGACTATGAACAGGCGGAACCTACGAACAACCACGGGAATTCTGACTGGTCACTGCCACCTACGAAAACACCTTCACAGACTGGGTCTATCTAACACCCCACTTTGTAGAGGATGTGAACAAGAAGATGAGACTGTCGAACACATTCTTTGCGAATGTCAGACACTCTCTCAATTTAGGTTTCAAGCATTCGGCGAGCACAGGCTAACATACGCCAATATGAGGGAACTTAATTCAGGCGACGTTATCGCCTACTTCAAGGAAGTAGGCTGGATGACGAGCTAGAAGGAAGTTTTGAACCTCAGAAGGATGCACAATGGGCCAATTGTGGCCTAAGTGCTGTGGGACCACCCACCCTTCAAACCTTTACAGATACAGATACAGATAGATCACTATTATATCAGTTCATCACGAATTGTTTTTAAATGGGTTTTTTAAAGGCACAATATTGTTTTATAAAACTATTATGTTTACAGATATCATGTAAAAAATGCAAATGCTTCCGCATCAATTTAGCATTGCCACTGTACTTAATTTCAGATTTGAAATGTTTACTAACATATTTTCAAGACAAGATATATCGTAACAATGTGACATATTTTCAGTAATTTTCATAGATAAGTAATCAGCATTTTTTACTGCAAAATAGATGGACCAGTAAACATTTGATAAAGAATTTTTAAAGTTGTTGATATTGTTTTCATTTTCCACTTTAAGGCAGGACATGTAGTGTAAGTGTGTAGTCTGATTTGTTTGTATGTCTATGGCGCTTACGTCATCTGTCTATCTAGGAAGTGAGAGACAGGTGTCGCAATGTCGATGGCCGTGTTTTATAAAGTCTTTTCCTATTTCATGTTTAGTCTTGAATAAACTCTAAATATTCAAACGTTGTCTTGTTATTTCTGTTAGCAAATACATAACACTACAAAGACACAGGCTAACAGAGTAAGAAAGAAATAACTAAACTAGTAAGTTCAAAATTTAGTCCCAAAACAAATTAAGGCACAAACAGGAATTGAAGATAGTAGTTTTAAAAATGCTAAATGATTAACACTAAGATAAAATGGCGTATCACAAAACGTCACAATCAAATTGTATACACCAATTCCATTTTTTTACTATACGTAAGTTGCAAATAATTAGTTTTATATTGTCTACTAAGTAAGTTAAATAAGAGAATAATAATCAATTATGTGAAAAAATAGGTCAACAAAGACAATTAGACAAGAAAATCGTTGTGAAAAATTAATAGAATAGGTACGGGAAATATATATATATATATATATATATATATATATATATATATATATATATATATATATATAATTTACGATAAGTCTTACAGTACTACAAACGCCGCAATCAAATTGTACAAACCAATCTAAATTTCTCCTATAATTCATAAATTACAAATAAGGTTTTTTTCTATAAATTAAAGTAATTAAGGAATAAGATTAACTAATCACGTTACTAATCGTAACACACTAACAAATTAAAGTATAAAGTTGGTCAGAAAAAGTAAACGATTAAACAAATTGCACGGCTTGCAAGGTTAAACCAAGGTATTTAGAAAAATTTAATTTCAATACAAGAAATTTAAAAACGGGCAAGTTTGTAAACTCCAAACGAGGAACTCACGTGACAGTCCGAAATGATTGTAAAGCTCGGTCAATTGAGAAAAACAAGGTAAAAATAGTAAACGCAAATGTAGCGTTAACATATAAGTAGGAAACAATGTTTTAGTATTTTCGAGAACATAATTATTATGGTAAATTGTAAAAGATGAACATTAATAAATGTAATTATTGGAAATTGTAAAAGTATTGTAAGTGCGCAACAATGAAACGACAAATCGTTCTCCTGGCCTGGGTGACGCTCGTTATGTGCGGTTTCCAGACAGCAATTACGCTAATTGCTTACGACTGTTCGAACCCCAATACAAACATTACAGTGATTTCGCTAAAAGACGTCCAAAAGTACCCGGAACCCGAGACGACGTACGCGAGTGAAAGCGCGAACATTCAAGTTATTCAACGCAACGAAATCAAACTACAAAAACTATGGTCATGCCTTATAGAAGTGCCAAGACTCATGTTTTACTGCGGGATGCACAGCCACACATCCGCGGCCAACAAAGCAGCAGCAGAAGAATGCAGAGCCACGCACAGATACAAAGTAATACAATTGTATCAACAAACAAAATCACGAATAAACAATCGAAACTCAAGATAAACTTAAAGCCATAGAAGAAGAAGACAAAGGTTTCGCGTTAATACTACAAAAGAGAAACCTACTATCGAAATATAGCCAACAGAGCACACGAGAATTGTCATTGCCCTTGAAAACAAACAAAACCTTCAACCGACAATGCCAATTCCATCCCAGAATGTCGATCTCATAAATAGCAAACTATTGTATATAGAGCAAGCATACAAACGTGACGTAAGCATGCTATATACAGACACAATACATAGAAGATGCATAATAAAGAGAGACATTCTCAAGAATGGAAAGAGTAGCAGCAGCCGAGCAGCCGGACTGAACGCCAACAGTCAAGGATACACAGTATCAGATATTTTCGACGCGAAAGAAATCAAAAACCTAGCCGAATCCACCCTGAAACACACTTGAGAATGGTTCACGGAGATAGGTTCGGCAATAAGTGGTATAATTGGTATATACTGCACATTCCACCTACTCAAGTACTTAGTAGGCACGATATTAAATGGAATTCGCATCCAACAGACAGTATGGGATTCCCTAGCGGCATGGGTAATACACTCTCACCACAGAACCCAGAAGAAGAAGCGATAGAAATGGAACAGATAGCACAGCAGGAGACGAGCCACCCCAGATCGCAACATTGGACAGAAAGAAACCACCCCATGAACGATCTACTGAGGAGCAGTGTCGCTAGTGTCAGTAATCGCGACCTAGGTAAGGGACAAAACAGTTAAATAATCAAGTGCAAGTCAAAACGAACACGCGTGTAAGGTCAAATGCGCGTTACGTAAACACAAATCGTGGTCGACGGTGTCGCAACGCCGAAGTGCTCAAAACAAAACAATGGTTCATGTAAATTCACTCATAGATTAACACTTGTTAAAATTATAGTTTAGGGAAAAGGTGTTGGTCCTAAGACGTCGCAACACTTTTACAAGACGGGAAGTGATGTAATAAGCACGAAATATGGCAAAGGAAATTTAGGGACACCCTATATAGATATAATTTTCTTTATAATAAAATAAGTCGAATTCGATTAATATAAAAACAAACGACCGACCTAGAGCAAAAAAGTAAACAAACAATATACATAATCGACAAGGTCGACGACAGGCAAATACACGATGTTTTGATTATAAAAAAAATACAGACCAATTTTGCAACTTAGCAGAGAGAAATTAATTAAAAATTAACCTTCAATTACGAAAATAATTAAATATGAGACAAGGGCAACCGAAGGTAATTAAATAACACAACTACAGTTGATGTTTTGAATAACAATCCTCGTCCCAAATCTTCTGAAATAAATAGAAGGAAATTTCGAACAGAGGGCAGTGAGGAAATAACCCTCATAGAGTAATCAGGTAACGTGTGGCCTGGTACTCCCCCATCTGCGACGTCCCGTATGTGAACAGTGATACTGTTTTGTTGTGATTTGTGATATTTCAAACCATAAGTTTTTTTACCTGCCATTATACTTTTTTTAACAAATATCGTATTGACATTTATTTGATTTGTCTTGGTGTCCGAGGATACATTTCCTGGTCATATTAAGTGCACTATTGAAATTTGAGTCCCTCACCTACCATATTTAGGGAATAGTACGATTTACAATTGATTTATTAATTCCGGGGAACACTAGATTTTAGTCAAGGGAGTTTAAATATTATCCAGGGTTATTCATATGCAAGAAATCCTTTATTTATGTCATATTCAGGAAAAACTACTTTCAGACTATGAAAGACGTTTTCCCCTAGGCTTGTCAATATTCTCATGTATTATACAGGGATATTCATATGTAAGAAATGTTTTATTTATATCATAATCAGGACAGACTACTTTCAGACTACGAAAGATTTTTTTACTAGTCTTGTTAATTTTTTTCTAATGTATTATACAGGGACATTCACTTACGAGTAACTTTTATTTTTGTCCTAACCAGGGTTGAATTATTATAATTATTTATTTTGTGTTTGTAATATACAATGTACATATTATACACCCAGTCTGTTTCCTTTACCAACAAATCCCTCCCCTCGAATCAGCGGGATTGAACTGGTTGACGCGACCCGCCTTAGAACTCAGGCTTGGCACATTGTTTAAGCCCAAGAGGCCCCACGGAGACCTTACCCGCTCGTGCCAGGAAACCACCTCCCCCGAGGTTACCCACAAGGGGAGTCCTGGCTCTATTGTGCCCTACGGCACTGGTGACAGCACGCTGCAAAATTCAAGAAAATAGGGATCCAAAGGTTGTCATACACTGGTAACAGAGGGCTGTGAATTCAAAAGGACGACTGAAGTTATTACAGTGACAACAGCGGTTATTACAGTGGTGACAGGGATATAATTCATTACATAATCGAACTTGGGTATTGATTTAGTTTCTCCTCGAGTTACGATAAATGTAACATATAACATTGTTCAGTTTGGGAATACTTACTGCACACAGCTCGATATCACTGTCCACGCAAAATGTTTTAGCCCTTTTACACTCTTTAATAAAAGATAAACCGTTTTTTACATATATCGCTACTCCCCCATGAATTTTTTCGCTTATAGCATGTAGCTAATGTAAAAATTTTGGCAGATAAAAAAGAAAATTGATCTGTGTTTAGCCAACATTCAGTGAAACATAAAATAGCGAAGTCGTTATCTGGAAGAAAATGATCAAGTTGGAAGATTTTGTTATTTAGACTGTATATTTATGTAAAACACTGATAAACCTTTAGTCTTTCTGTTTTATGTAAGAGTCCAGCCAATTATTCTCTATTTGCTTGTTTTGATTTTTTTAATGTAACTGATGATGAAAGAGCCGGGTAAACATCTTCCGTGGCCGATTTTCAGGATTAAAAAGATCTTCTTGGGTTAATTCCGTGCTACCAATTTTAAAACACTTCTTAAACTTCGACTTAATCATAGCATCTCACCCTCATCTCTACATATTAATTCACGTCTTCTAATGTCCCCCAATCCAGATCCAGTTTGTAAACAGCTGTTAATAGATTGCTTGGTTGAGCTTTTCCTAAGATCATGTTTTTTCCTGCGTCATTGTTTGATTCGACATACAAGGCCCATGATTTATATGTATGATACCATTTAGTTTAATATTTGCTTGTGTTTCTAGGATGCCAGCCGCCACTTGATTTTTGTTTATGTTGAATAATTTAGAACCACCTTGTATTGTAGTGTCCGGATATTCCACATTATTATTCTTGTTCCTATGGTTCATATTTACATCTGCTTGTTTTGATTTTTTTGACAACTCTTTGTTGGATTGCGATAAAATGTTGTTCTCGCCTTTTTCTAATTGCCGATTTTGAGTGATATTTCCGACTTTTATTCTATTTTC
Source organism: Galeruca laticollis (assembly GCA_963921935.1). Taxonomy (NCBI): domain Eukaryota; kingdom Metazoa; phylum Arthropoda; class Insecta; order Coleoptera; family Chrysomelidae; genus Galeruca; species Galeruca laticollis. The sequence continues at coordinate 11,126,093 of OY998184.1, read as the reverse complement.
CAATAGAGTAATTTTCTCATTTAGTAATGAAATAATGTTTTCTTTGTCCGCTATTATTGTGTCTTTGTCCATAATTATGTCTCAGGAGTTTTATTATTTCACTTACACAATTTTTTTTATCACAGCCATGTTGTTGAGTGTCCTTAACCTCACTTAGCGGTTTCGTATAAATATCACTTATAGTTTAACTACAGCACAGTTTAACTCTTTGGCCACAACTAGTGTGGTAGATGAATTTGCATTTCCACGTCAGAGACCTGCAAAGCAACTTTTTTTGCAACTGCGACAGATTTTCTTAGACTGATCTGACTCATCGTCAGCCATGTTGATTCAGTCCAATGCCACATTTATCTGGCTTAGATTTCATATAGACCCTGAATGGACATCTTCCACGAAAAGGCACACGCTGTTCGCCGATACAAACATAACACATAAACATTAAAATGGGAGGATACGCAGATACTTCGCGCCACGTTGGGCGCTGGTCCGCTCGCTTTCATTCGCGAATCTTCTTAAGGACAGGATCACTTTCTTGCTGGTCTTTCATCTTTTGGTGCCAGTTGTCAGGGGTTACTTTAATCGGTGCAATTATCCCCTCGTGATGTTCTAGGCGACTACAATGGCGGTAATCTAGTTGGCATGGTCTCCGTGAAACAGTATCAGCATTGCGGTGTCTTATACCAGGTCTATGCTCGATTTCAAAGTCGTATTCTTGTAGTTTCTCTATCCATCTTGCCACCTGACCTTCCGGGCTTTTGATGATTAAAAGTCACTTCAAACTGGCGTGATCGGTTCTAACCAGGTACCTTCTTCCGTACAGGTATTTATAGAAGTGCTCTATGGATTTAACAATTGCAAGACGTTTTCGCCTGGTAACGCAATAGTTCTTTTCTGCCTTCGACAATGTCTTGCTGAAGTATCAGAGGACTCTCCCTTTACCGTCTTGTATTTGGGACAGGATGGCTCCAATTCCTACATTACAAGCATCTGTGTTCAAAATCAGTTTTCCTTCTGGTAGCGGATAACCAAGTATCGGAGCTGACGTTAGCTGTTTCTTCAATGAGACGAAGACTTCTTGGCATTCCTTATCCCAGAAAAAGGTTCTTGTTTCTTCAGTGAGTCGCGTTAAGGCTTTGGCAATGTCCCCAAAATTCTTGACATACCGGCGGTAATAGGAACATAGGCCCAAGAAGCTTCGAATTTGATGTTTGTCAGTCGGAGTTGGCCATTTCTGAACTGCTTTAATTTTGATAGGATCAACAGGGACCCCATCCCTGCTCACAACATGGCCTAAATAGCCGACTTTCTTTTGAAACAGGTGGCACTTCTTTAGGTTTAATGTTAGATAGGCCATCTGAAGTCGCTTAAGTACTTCTTCGAGGTTGGATAGATGTTCTTCAAAATTCTTGCAGACTATAATGACGTCATCTAGATATACCAGACATGTTTCCCAAGATAAACCCCTGAGAATGGTCTCCATCAGTCGTTCGAAGGTGGCGGGGGCATTACACAGACCAAAAGGGAGGACCGTAAACTGCCATAAGCCTGATCCGCTAGTAAAGGCGGTCTTCTCCATATCTAGGGCCATTTTTTCCACTTGCCAGTACCCTCTTTAAATCCAAAGTAGAGAACAATGTAGAACCCGCTAGAGTATCAAGGGCGTCGTCGATCGTCGGCAAATGATAACTGCCCTTTTTAGTAACGTCGTTAAGTTTGCGGTAATCAATGCAGAATAGCATTGTTCCACCCTTCTTTTCCACTAGTACCGCGGGGGAGGCCCAAGGACTACTGGATGGTTGAACTAACCCGTTTTGAATCATCTCTTGAAGGGCTCTATCTGCCAGTTCTTTTTTGACTTGGGGCATCCACCAGGGAGCTTGACGAATAGGTCGTGCATCGTCGGTATCGATCTTGTGTTTCACTACATTTGTTCTCTCGAGTTTTCATCCAGCACCAAACACAGCTTTGTATCGGTGGACTAGATCTCTTATTAGATTTCTTTCTGAATCCGACAGGGATGGATCTAAATTGGCCATCAGCTGCTCTATTTCGCTGATAATGTCTTTTTCCATGATTGTTGCCTGGTGAACCACGGCTGTAACTGGCTCTAGAGTGCCCAATTGCGTACCTTTCTGAAGGGAGACTGAGTGATCGCTCAGGTTTATCAAGCGCACTGGCACTTCTTAGGTTGATAGAACAAGAGCTTTGCCGATGAATATTCCCAGAATCAGGTCGTAAATCTTTGGTTCTATCATTGCTGGTGTACTGTTTTGCTCTAGACCACCTAGATGACCAGCTACAACGCATCCACATTTCGCTGACAGTTCGACGTCGTCTGCCAGCGTCATTGAAACAACGGTCCCAATATGGAGGGTTCGTCGTCGTATGTCCAAGCGACACTCGCTGTGACTCATCACATCCATACCCAAGATGACGTCTTCATCGTTGTCGGCCACCAATACCGAATATGTTAGAGTAATGGTACCAAATTGCAATATCGCTTTTATTTCCCCATACACTTTGGCATTTTCTCCTGTAGCGGTTCGTAATTACCAACTGAAAGGCGACATCCTTCTGTGGTTGGCGACGGTTGGTCGTACGATGGTTTTCGTGGCACCGATATCTATTAACATGGCATAATTCTTTTCATCGATTTGTCCGTCAATGTATAAACTGTCCGTTTGTTGTTTGATCGTAGCCAACTTCACAATGTGAAAGTCTTTTCGATGATCTGGAGTCGATGTCGCTCTCCAGGAGTGGACCCGGGAGTTTTCCTGCTGTTGAGAATTTTCAGCAGGGGTCTTTCTGTTATGCGAGCAAGCACTTCTTATGTGGCAAATTTCACCGCAACCACATCATCTCACAGGCCGTCTCTTCTTTGAAGCTACCACCCTCAAGATTTCCTCCACCACTTCTTTAAGTTCGCTATGGTTACCAGTCCCTGGTGGCACTAAATCAGGGCTGGTTATTCCCCGAACACGAGCAGTGCCTAGTATAGCTTCTCTTGTCGCTTCAAATTCCAATGCAATCGATAATGCATCTACCAGGGTCTTCGGACGAGCCAGCAGCGCCGCTCTATGAATCTCTACATTTCGAAGACAATCGATGAAAGCTTGGACTGCCAAACTTTTCTTCTGTTTCAGATGGATAGACATATCTTACCTAATTATAAATTACTGAAACTCAGGACTCCTCAAAAACCGCTATCCGCGAAACCCAAAAAAACTAGACCGTTCCCGACCGCGAGTTTTTACCAACTACCCCTCAATTGTTACACCTTCGCCGTTTCGACATTTCTCCCTAGGTCAGCAATCTTTTATTTTTTTTTTGTACTTAGAAATAACACCCATTATATGGTAGGCCAAACAAAAGTAGGTCAACGTTTTAAAATATGTTTTGCTAATTACTTCAAAGTAGAGTATAATATTTTCTAATATAAAAAACAACAAACTAAGCATTTTTGGAGAGAACACTTTCTTGGTTCGAAAAAAATAATTTTTCGGGGAGTTGGTCTTCGGACCAGCGAAGCGAATAGTCAAGTGAATCGAAAAAGGCCTACCTGGTAAGTGTATACCGTGACTGAAGACAAAGTTCCCCTTCTAGAGGAGAAGTCGTGTCCTGGGATAATTTTAATGTAAGTGAATAGTTTATTGTATTCCTTTTGCAAATTATTGTTAATTTGAGAGTGTACATTACATTATATTGCTATCGGGAGACTTAAACTTATGCTCAGTACGGCCAGTCGTACTTTTCCGTAAGCGTTGTCATTTTGGGAGAATATTGTATTGTCTCCTGAGGGTCATTGAATATATGCCGGTGAAGGCTGGATGTATTTGTCTTATACTTGTATTGTATATATTTTGTTAAGCTTTGAGTGCATGTCGATTTGTTATCGGAAATTCCGTCAATATGTTTGTTAAGTTTTAATGAGTGGTTACTTAATTGACCCCCCAGGCCCAAATAGTGGATTCAGTAGCTACATCGTCGATGTTGGTAGACAGGTAGGGACCCAACCCGAAAATCCTAGCGTTGGAATAAAACCCTATATCGTCGCAATAGTTTAAACGTTACAATGTAAAAAGTAATTTGTTATACAGGATGATTCTCCCCATGTTTCTTATTTTGGTATTTATTACATAGCAGAAATGTGATCAATTATTTTTATACTTAAAAGAAAAAGTTTTAATGATGCTAAATACATCAAAATCCCTTTTTATTAGGTAGGAATATGTACGAAGAAGACAAGGTAACTAGCAATTTTTTAAAACGTTCAATATGCTTTGATATTTAAAACAAATTAAAAATGAGTAATAAGGTGAGCGCCCTTAGTTTCATAATACATGTTTTTCCTTATTATTTATTTGTTTTCATTCAGGGTAATTATTTTAATCGATTTAGAGTTGTTAAATAAAATTTTGCGCCATTAGAGAGTGTGCAATGAATAAATATGAATAAACTTATTAATTGAAATTATCTAAAATAACTAGACTGTCAAGAAGGAATTATTGTCATCATGTATGTTTGTAATCAACAATAAGCCAAATAACCCAAATAAACATAACTTAAGAAGTATAATTTCGCAAAACGCAATTAATCAAAACAAATTAGAAAGAGAAAATATTCCCTCCCACGGCATCTGTCCTTGTTCAAAAGTAGCTTCAAATTTGAAAGATATTCGACCTTTACGAGCGCGTTCCAGTATATTTATTCAGTTCAGTGGTTACAATATATATAATTTCATCGGGAAAAAAGTTTGAAAGCTTCAGCCTTCGTGGTAAAATTTGAACTGTAGTTAGTTCTACCAGGCCTATTAGCTAGGATTATTCCTTACTAAACGTTTGGAAATTTTAGGTTTCTGTCTATTCCACAATGTGTCATTTTTTGCCAAAATATTTTCCACTTGGTGTGAATCGTCTTCACTTTCTTATCCGGTGTCTATTGAACTGTTTCCTGCATTTAAATCGTCCTCTAACAATACATCCTTGTTTTCTAATATTATTTCATCTTCTATATCATCGTAAAAATCGGTTGCATTAGTTATCTGCTCTAACTCAGCCGTGGTAAGATATTTGCGGGCCATATTTCAAACAATAAACTCTAAGAAACTATATTACATTCGCCAGGAAATAATAACTGAAGCAGGTAGTAACGTCGCCAGTCGTAACAGATGTACCTATAGATACGGTCTAAAAATGGATTTTGATAACAGGCAGTGCAAAATTACTCGGAAAATCTAAATCTAGACCGTATTTACTGAATATATAATTGGAACATAGAAGGCCAAGTGGGGGTCGTTTTTGACCCCAAATCCTGAAAATATCTTTTTATTCGTGAAATATAGGGGATTTTTTTCATTACAAAATATGATGTTTAAAAAATAATAGTTAAAAATTGAAAATATTTCTGAACTTATTGAAGAAAAACTTATATTGAGGTCAAAACTGGTCATCCGAAGGTTAAACGCGAATATCAGTTAATTTATAAATAAATATTATCTTTGAGATATTTTAGATTGTGAATAAATGGTTTTGATCGAAGTATGGTCATTCTTTTTCCAATCTTATTTCCTGTAAAGATGGTAGGATGAAAAATAAAATAATAAACTGGACGAATTTTTATATTAATACAAAAATATACTCAACATAACTGTGGTTGCAATAAAAATGAACGCAATTTGTGTCAGTTACTAATAATAAAACACTTATTTATATTATTTAAAAAATAAATATAGACTGTACACAAAAATTGCTTTACTGGCAGCGAGTGGTTAATAAACTACAGTAGCTCACAATCTTGACTATTTCTTTTCTTTAAATTAATATTATTTTTCCTTCAATCAAAGCATTCAACAAAGTATTCATATCAAATATAATAAAACAAATTCTCTTCGATTCAATAATAAATAAATCATCATCTGGCAGACAGGCAGCATCACACACTAAAATGACATCAGGATTTTTTCGACCAATATAGTAGACTTTTTGCCCCCAGCCCATTAATTCAAAAAATCTATACAAGTTTGATCTAGTGGTATAAAACGATTTTTTGGGGAGAAATCTAAGAAGCGATATCCAAGAATTACTTAGAAAATAAAAAATGTGAGATCATGTAGCCTTGTTTGCGTTCAAACGTATACTTTACATAGTAAGTTATAGGTCACGGCATAAAACGAGAAAGCCAGATAAAATAGTATACACAGATTAAATTTAAAACAAGAGATATGTAGGAACACCCAGGTAAAAATTGAATAAAATGGTGAAAACGGGGGAATAGAAGATTACACATTAGGCAGTGAAAAAAAATTGGTGAAGTATCAAAAAGAAAGAATTATTAAGGATAAAAGTCTTGCCCAAAGGAATTATTTTGAGATTTATAAATTGAGACATCAATTTCGTTTATACTACTTGGTTTTAGGTTAAAAATGTTTTTTCTAACAGAGTGAAAGCCATCCGAGTCTGCATTTTCTCTCGAGATTTTAAAAGCAGGATATAAATTTTAAGAAATAATGAAGGAGTAAATTTCTTGTAAAAAATAAGAACTATAACAGAAATGTACTGAAATAACGCAATAGGTTTAAAAAATAATCATTAAAATCCAACATAATGAAAATATACATTGTGGAAACCACTTATGGAATAAAATTGGTTGGGTCCTTATTTTAGAAGATTATAAAAAACGCTGGGACACGTCAACTTTCAAATTCAAATGTGCGCTTTTTAAACATAAACTTAAATGTTCACATATGTGTAGCATAGTCCAAACTCTTCATTTTTAATGAAACACCTTGTATATTTTTATGTTTTTGAAAGCTTCTGATTTCAACGAACTATATCATGTATGGTCTATTATGAATAATACCGGGTGAAATTTTGAAATTAATAATTTATCATGCTTTACATACTGTTATTTTTTAAATTAGCTGAATACAGACATCCAATTTCAAAATTAAGTCTCAATACAATAGGGAAAATTTCTTAAATAAATAATACGTGATAAGCTCATAGAACATTTTTTGTCATGAATAGATAAGACTGTCTACATATGCCAAAAAGTAAACAAAACCGGCAAATAATGTTGATTGATATCTGTCAGTTGTTAATGCGCTAACATTTTACATTGAAATAGTAAATTCCAAATTGAAACCTAAACTAACCTAACCTTATTTCTTGCAGAAATAATAATGAAATATTTAAGTGAGACTCACGTAATTGAGATTTTAATGATTATCGTAATTGAGATTTTAATGATTATCGGTTATGGGGATAATGGCAGAAGTCAAGTTGAAGTGGCAAACTTATTTAATCAGAGGTATCTTCAGTTGCCTAATATTCCACAAGGTAATGTGTCTAAAATTCATGCACAATTCAGAGAACTTGGACATGTCAAACCATTAAAAAGAAAACCACACTTCGTAGAAAATAATGTAATCCAATATGGATATTTTGTTAAGCCAAGATCACGTCAAATTACCCATCAAAATAATGTGTCATACAACTGTCCTACGGTATCTACGTTTTCTGCAGGAACTAACAGCAGTCGATCCAGATTGTAGAATAGATTTCTGCAAAAGGATAATGAATAAAATGAACAGAAATAGCTGTTGGTACAATGTTTTTTCTAATGAATCATCTTCACATTGAACGGTGTGGTAAACCCGACAAAAATGTAGATATTGGTGCGCGAAGAATCCTCATTGGATGCATGAGACATACTCAGTACCCTCAAAAAGTGATCGTTTGGGCAGATATCATAATGATTATTGGTCCTATAGAGGACATTTGACAGCTGAGATTTTTTAAGCATGATTAGAGATGAAGTTGTTCCTGCGTTGGCCCACTTATATCCCAACGCAATAGATCCAAGCGAAAATGTCTAGTTCCAACAGGACGGGGTAACACATCCGATACAAAGAAGGCAAGACATGATCTTGCGCATCTGTTGAGTGTAATGTGGTGACCCAAGGTGAAGTCTCATCGCTTTCAATAATAGAAAATATTCGGTTTTTATTTACTTGTGTGCTTATATCAGTGTAAGTTGTGTATTTAAAAAGTAAGGCAGTTATATATTGCAAAAAACAGTCATTTTGTGACTTTAGTGCAACAATGAGGTATGCGGTAGCTTTGTGCAGCAGCAGCAATCAAAATAAAGAGAATAGGAACATCATGTTTTCTCGATTTCCAAAGGACCAAGTTCCACATAAGAGTTGGTTTAACGCATGTAAAAGGAAAGATATTATTAACATCAAATTTGCCAGGGTATGTTCAACATATTTCTCCGAGAACGGTTTTAAGAGGGATTTGAAGCTTGAATTAACTGGTTTTTCATAAAAAAATCATAGTATTTTAAAAGATGAAGCAGTGCCAACAGTCAGAAAAACACATGGAAAAAGGGATAAATGAAAATTAGTAGACAATATTTTATGTCCAACAAAATAAACAATACATAACAGTTATTTATGTTCATGTAAACTCTTAAGTAGAATTTGAACTCTTTACCCAGATCATGAATTCTTGAAATTGGAAAACGTGTGTCTCAGAAAAGCGAGACTTCTCTTTATTAGTCTTAATGAAATTTTGCATTGCACTCCCTTGGGAACATTGTTCTTTATTTGTTTTTTAAGAGAGCATTATTTTTATGTAAAACAAGCGTGGCCCAAAAAATTTTTTGCCTCTGGCTTTGGAAAAAAACTCCACAAATTTTGCGTTTTTAGCGATTTTAACGACTTCTGGGCAGAAATTGGGCATGGTTTTTCGAAAAATTTCCGCCCACGGCGAATAGGCCTCCGGGCCTCCTGACTGGTCAGTGTCATTCTGTATTTTATGATTTTGGTCACATCACCTATGACCCCTCTATAAAATTAACCACGAGCCGCCACTGATGCGAATTATATTAATCTTAACAATACACAACCCATCAAATGCATTTAAAATCCATGTAAAGCTTTAAAATAGTCCCAGGCACGGGTCACCGTATGACGTCACATGCACCGACCTGACGAAATTCAACACTCGACAGATCATATCGTCGGTTTGCTGCCAAAACAACAAAAGTACATTTTTACCATTTTTGTATTAAGTGCATTTTCGTAACCATAATCGGTATATAAATGTACTGCATAAACCATAAATTTTGAAAGCTTGTTTTGGATATTACCTATTGATTTTGCTGAAAACTGAACAGCTGAAATAAGTTCCCATTTAATGAAAAGTGAAAATTTCATATGCAATAAGGGAATTAATTCTTATGGAAAAACAGGTTAGAAGTCATTTAACTTATTTTTGCTGTTGAAGTAGATTAGATTTTTAGAATCACTATGCCTATAAAACAGATAAGTGTAATTATCCCGTTTTCGCAGTTTATTTTATCGTTACCTTAGCATGCCTGAAGAGGCAAAACCAGTCAAGTGCCATTTTTCTTTTTTTGTCTGAATTATCTGTCGGAAACCTACACCGCCAAACGAAATTAAAACAGCACTTATCTTGTTTTTGCTGAAATGTTATTTCATAGCAGAGGGCTATGTAAACATAACCTTAAATATAAGTGCTTCTATGCAAATCTGTGACTGAAAATAGTTTGTTCTATACTGGGAGCAAATGCTTTTTATGTTGTTAAATAATATTGAAGTGGTAATAAGTTATTAATTAGTGACAATCATGTCCTCGCAGTGAACTGATGCTTAAGATGGCACTGGTTCAACTACCTGATGAATGTTAGTGATTATTTATGCTTTATAAGCAAATGATGATTGCTAATCTTTTTTAATGTGATTTTGTCAGCTTGAATGTTTATATGTATGTAAGTATGTCTGGAACAAAATTTAATGTAAGAAGACGTTTTTCACAGATTTCTAATCATTGAATCCGGTCAAAATTTTTGAATTTTGCACACTTTTGTAGGTCCGATACAATTGACTTTTTAGTTCATTCTGTTATTAAAGCATGTTTTTTAGTTTCCTAAACTATTATTTTTTTATTATAGAAGGAAGTTTGAATGTTGAAATCGGTCAACTTCAGAACAAGATAGAAAATGTTGCAAATAACGGTAACGAAGCCCTGTTTGAAGAAACTGATCCAGGCCCGTGTCAAGAGCATCCACCAACATTTCATAATAAAAATATTATATCCGACTTGTCTGATTTGAATTCAGGTCATGAGCAGGCGGCCGCTGAGATCTAGCCTTTTTTGAGGATTCAGACTGTTCGCTCATAGATAAATATTATGTTACTTATGCATAACATGAATCTGATGCTGGTATGTTTTCAGTTAAATTAATGATAATGCTTCTTTTACACGTCTCTTTTAAAGAAAATTAAAGCAAGTAACGAAACGCGTTTTATTATTATTATTACTTTTCCGCCCTACCTATCGATATGCGAGAAAAGTATTGGTTTATTCCAAAAAAAGTTGGAATTTTGAAAAAAATTTTTGAGTTATTTTCACGTTTTCCATCAACAACACGAAAAAACGGTTTTTAGAAAAAAAATCCTGTGTGTGTCGTCGTCGTCGGCCACTTTTTCTTACATGTCTTGTTAGCACGATACAGCCTCCGGAGTTCAACAAGTCACCAATTTTATGATTGAATATTATTCAGGACATCTCACAGATGAACCCTACTGATTTTCAGCTCACCAGAGCCCATACATACAACAGGCGCTACAGTATTTTAAGTACGATATTTTTGTCATTTTTGGAGAAGTTTCAGTTTGTTAGCACGATACAGTCTCCGGAGTATATACAAGTGACCAATTTTATGATTGGATATTATTCAGAGCGTCTCAAAAATGAACCCTATTGATATTCAGCTCACTGAGGCCAGTACAACGGATGCTATGGTACTTGAAGTACCAAATTTTTGTCATTTTAGGAGAATTTTCAGTTTGTTAGCATGATACAGCCTCTAGAGAGTATTCGATTGATCAATTTTATTATTGAATATTGTTCAAGGTGTCTCACAGATGTGCCCTATTGATTTTCAGTTGACTAGAGCGAGTACAGCGGGTCCTATAAATCCAGATATACTACATTTTTGGTTATTTTTGGAGAAATTTCGGTTTGTTACCACGACACATCCTCCGAACTGTATACAAGTAACAATTTTATGATAGAATATTGTTCAGGGCCACAGATGCGGAAAAGTTAGTTTAATCTTTAAAACCGTTTATTTTTTTGTTATTTTAGATTCTCCGGAAAACAAAATTTTTTCTGTGTGACAAAGTAAGAAGTCGTTGGAAGAAGTCGCGGCCTGAAAATTGGAAAAAGAATGTCGTCAAAAAAACACGGACTGAGTAAAGCGCCGAAGTTTATTGTTTGTAAAAAATGTAGATTCAATTGCAGTGCTACAATTTCAGAAGAAAAAAGGGTTATGCCAAAACTTCTGGGCCTTAGATTTCAATCGCTGAAAAGACTTCATTCTTAATAATGTGGACAGTCACAGGCCAGGCTTTTTTCACAAAAACTCTCTGCATTAGCATAGGTAGTTGAGTATGCGTTCTTGAATATGGGTGAAGGTTAAATATTTATAGGAACCGAAAACAGACATTGATGATATCAAAAAGGTAAAGCAACATATTGAAAGCTTTCCTGTAATGAGTCTCACTATACCAGAAGTTGTACAAAACGAAAATATCTAGACTGTAAATTGAGTGTAAATAAAATGTACTCAATGTATAAACAATTATGTGAGCATGATAGTACAGCACCCGTTTCATCAATCACTTATAGACGCATTTTTTGTAATAATTACAACTTCTCTTGTTTCACTCCAAATAAGGATCAATGCCAGATTAGCACACAATACAAGACTAATGATGAACAGAAGAAAAAGCAATTACAGATGCAATATGAAGAACACGTAGCTCGAAAAGAGGATTGCTATACAGCGAAGGCAAAAGACAAAGCTAGAGGTATGAAGAGGCAAATTTTGTATGTGCTACATTTTACTTGCAATGTGTGCTTCAAATACCAAGTAGCGATAGTCCAGTCCCATATACTGCAGTCGAAAAATCTGCATTTATAATTTGACAGTGTATGAGCTAGCACCACCAAAGAATGCGTTTTGTTACAGCTGGGGACAGACCTTTATATTAATCAGCTTTCCACTAGTGTAAAAGAGGAACAGGAACCAAAATGTTAGCGCTTTGCTACTCTATTTAGTTAAAAAAAATCCCATCTTAATGATTATAGAGCAGAAATTTCTTGAAAGTGGATACAGCTACATGGTAGTAGACAGCATGCATAGTGCCATAGAACCGGTCCAGAAGTATGTTCCTGTTTATACAATGCCTGATTGGTTAATAATATTTCTCATGGCTAGAACAACAGCATTGAAAAAGAAGCCGTTTGTTGTGTAGGAACTCAAGTTTCAAGATTTTCTTGACTTCAAAACTATCTAAACTTATGAAAAATAAGACGAGAGATGTCATTAATGAAAAGGTAAACTGGCTCAAAGTTAAATTTTTTTGTTGCCAAAAGGCTAAACCAGTAATCCTTGAGTATATGTATGATCATACCTCAGAATACAAAGAAATTAACGTTTTTGGGAGAAGTCGAAAAATACCTAATTTAAAAGAAGTAAAGCTAAAAAACGCGTACTCTAGGATGCGACCTATAAGTTCCAAAAAGAAACAAGATTTATTGAAGTTGTGCAGATCGGGAATGATTCCAGACGAATTTCACCCATATAATCATAACTTACCATCGTCTGACGATGTTCAAGACGATATTCTTGGACCAACACTTGAAGACTTGAAGATAGTGATTCTTAAATTGACATTTAAGTTAAAGATACTTATTAGAGAAGTTTGAAAAACCGCCAATAAGTTCAGGCAAAATACGTTAAGTACATATTTTTTTGCATTAAAACGTTTGTTAATTATTTTTTTTCTGATTTCTGGCATAAATTATGTTCACAGTTTCACAATCTATGTAATTTTTTCACTTATTAAAGGTTTCCTTTCATGTAGTTGTTTTATTGTTAGCAGAAACTTTCAAACGTCATTTACACAAAGCTAACAAAATGTTACTTATCTGGTTTTGGCAGTAAACCGACGATATCTTGTCTTCTTTGTATCATGACACCCCATTATGCTTTAGTGGTGAGAACTTACTTACACGAAATCGTCCCCAAAAATGGATTGGATGAAGGGGTTCTATTAAATGACCAGCTAGATTGCTAGCCCTTACGCCGTTAGATTTTTTCTGTGCGGCTTATCTCAAGAACAAAGTATATGCAACACAACCAACTAGCATTGCAAACCTCAAAGGAAGGATAACTACAGAAATAAGGAATATTTCACCTAAAACTTTAAACAAAGTTCGGGGCGAGTTTTATAGGAGACTGTGTTATTGCCAGCATTTTGAGAATGTATATTAGTGTATTAAGATCAATTACATTAGGTATTAATTTCTTGAAGGAAAATTATAAATAATTTCAAAATTTCACCCGGTATTATTCATAATAGACTATACATGATATAAGTTCATTGAAATCCGGTTGTTAGGAGCTTTCAAAAATATAAAAATACACAGGGTTTTTCATTAAAAATAAAGAGTATGGACTTGCTTGATTCACCTTGTACACTTAATTCTATGTTTTAAAAACGCACATTTGAATTTAAATATTGACGTGTCACTGCGTTTTTATAATTTTATAAATTAAGGAGACAAGCAATTTTACTCCATAAGCTGTTTTCACACTATATCTTAAAGTAATTAAAAATAGTCAATTCAATCAAGTATTTTTATAAAGATGATACGAAACATGAAAATAATTGTCTTAAAATTATTACTTAAACTGTAAAAAGACTACAAAATTATTCCAATTACAATATTTTCTTTAATTTCTCATTCATAAATTGCTTAGACTATTAAACACAGACACATAAATGTTACAAATGAAAGCGATCCGACATTAAAATCATATAAACGGATGGTTACCCAATTGAGCGCGGGCCCTGTACATACATTAGGAGTCACAATATTTTTATAGAACATTTCAAATAAAAATCATTATCTAATACGAGAAGGAACTATCTATGACAACACCGCTAGCCTAGTGTACTACGAAAATTTATCGATTTACAGAGTCGTTCATATTCTGCTAGTGCAGTGTTGCCTACACTTGGATGTGAGTTTGTATGTTGATTGTTCAGTTTTGTATGTTTTTTTAAATCAGTGTTTATAAAACTTTTAAATAAAGGTCGCCAGTGTATGTTTTGCAATAAATCAGTTCTTTTGAATCGGTATTTATCGTTTCATTGGTAATTAAATTTCTACTCATTGCTTTGTGGTTAGTTAGTGGCATACATAAAAAAAGTGTGATTATTGTTTTATGATAAATAATATTACAATAGAAGACAATTCTTGTTTCATTTGAAAATTGAATTAAAATAACCTAGTTTTTCTGCCGAGTATTTGTACGATCAATTACATACATTTCAAACAAAGAATACTTCGTTTTACTTCAGAAAGAAGCGCTAATGTTAGGTATAAAAATTTTCATGCTTGTGTAAAAATAAGGTAACAAATTCTTATATTTTCTAGGTAAGAAGTCGGAAAAATATAAAAGCATACATATTTTTTAATTAATAATGCAATCTACTTTTCTCATAAACTGTGATATTTTTGTGAATCATCCTTTCGTTGTTATTTTTTTGTTATATTAATATATATCTGTATGTCCGAGCCAGACTGTCTTGTATGGGTTATGATAATAAGGCACATACATTTAACCTACTTTTATCATATTGTTTCAGTTTGGGCCTACCTTACAAGATAAATAAACTAGTTTGTTTTAAATTTGGTTAAATCCTCACATCACTTTGAGAAATACAATGTTAAGTCGCTTCGTCATAGTTTAGCGCGCAAATCCTTGTCAGTTTAGTAGGTTATGTCCGCCTGTTCAGGTTGTTTGAGAAGCTATAAGCTCAAATAGTTGTTTTTTGATGCAAAAACTTAGTAAAAACATTGTGTGTTAAAGTGTCCCTTTGCGTTATGCATAGACCAAGGAAAATGGAGTTGGCCAGAACATTGGGCAAAAATAAACAAACTTGTCTGGAATTGCACATTAGTAGTTTAGAAACAACAGGTAAGTTTATTAAACAGTTTATTAGGTACTGAAAATAAGGTTAAATTGTATTCCAGTCTTTGAAACTATTTTATATTAATACATTAATTATTGTTTTCCTAAAAATGGGATATTCTTCGTAAATATGTGACAGAATTTGGTATAAGACCTCAGAAAAAGAATTTTCGGATTTTTATGACGATATTAAGGACCCCAACTACGTAAGTGGCGAAGAAGATTGTGAAAATGACAACTCTAGACCAAAATGTAAATCAGAAAGAGAAGAATTGTCGTAAAAGAAAACGTAATCAAGAAAAATGGAAAAAAGCCATTACAAAACAGAGAAGGCTTTCGGGAGTTGAGTATACCACACAGACAGTGGAAGTCGGGTAATGGAAGCAAAAATAATGAAGGAACCGTGCTCTCAGAATTGCAAACTGTCATGCAATAAAAAAAATCCAAAGAAACTCGAGAAGCAATATACAAAAATTTTTGGAATCCTAGCAAAAGTGTTAATGTAAGGCGACAATTTATTGCATTCAGAGTGCAGCAATTGACAATAAAAAGGACCAGAGAGCGTACAGGAGAACGGCAAGGTAAAAGAACCTTTACTAATCAGTATAGTTTTGAAACAAAAGGTGTTACAGAAATAGTATGTAAGACATTTTTTCTAAATACCCTTTCTATCTCACATCAGACCGTGGAAACCGCAATTAAAAAAAGAAGGATGGAGGAATTGTTACGCCCGATACAAGGGGGAAACATGAAGCCTTTAATAAAATATCTGAAGAGGTTCGCAATAGTGTCCGACAACATATATCACAATTTCCAGCATATGAGTGTCATTACTCTAGGGAAAAAACGAAAAAATTTTACCTAGGGAATCATCTAAATATCAGAAAAATGTACAGTTTGTACTTAGAAGAATGTAAGGAAAATTATCTTAAAGATTAGGATATTGCAAAAGAATGGTTATATTCAGAATTATTTAATTATGAATATCACTATCCATTTAAAAGCCCCGATACTGATACATGTGATATTTGAGATCAATATAAAATTCAACTCCAAGAAGCCAGTCCTCCAGATTTAAGAACAAACCTACAAAATGAATACGACCACCACCTTTCAGATGCTAATAATAGATACGAATTAAAAGCAGAAGGCAAAAAAAATCCAGACAAATGTTACTAGAACAAAAGGTTATTATGATTGACCTACAAAAATGTTTGCCCACCCTTGATTTACAAAATTCGCAAAGTTTTTATTCTTTGAAATTATGGACATTCAATTTGACCATACATGATTCGACAACAGAAAATGGTTTTTGTATGATGTGGGACGAGAGTATAGCAGGAAAGGGAGGAAAAGGAAAATCTATAAAAACAGTCAAAAATCATAACGAAACTGACATCTTCTTCATTAAATATTTATGTAATACTAAAAATATATTTGTCTATTGAACTAAAATCTTCCTGGTACGCCACTGACGAGCTACGAACTCAGCTTCTAACAGTGTTGTCTTTAAAATGGTGCTCCCCCATAAGAGAGAGAATAGTCGTTTTCCTTGCAGGCATTACATCATTTTAATAAATCACGGATTGTGTTTTCAAAGTATTTATGAATGAAATGTTCTATCTGTGTTTAATACTCTAAGATAAATTGTGTCATAGTTGATTCTGTGTGCAGACTCATGAATATAGGTACAACTTAGCCTCATCATTGTGTCCTTAGTGATTGGAATGCAGCAATTCTTGAGGATTTTTGGTGATTTAAATGTATAGTTTTATCTTAATTGGTCAAGATTAAACAATTTAAACCATTGAGTATCATGGAAACTAGACCTAATAATTTTTTCCACGTTACAGAAATTATTATATATATAACGAGGTTCATCCACACACTGTATTTATAAGATAAATTAGAAAGAGGTTTGAAGAATTTTTATTTAATTTCTCGAATACAAAAATTTAGCAGATTTGCGTTTTACATTAAAACATGTAAAAGAGAATGTTGGTGAACACTTTTTAGGAATATGGCACATAGATTGTAACAATTTTTTTATTGAAACTTATAGAAACGGCAATAAAATATTCGAGAATATTAATTTAACAGTTAACTGCCACTACTAGTCCAAGTTGTAAATTTTACCTAGTCAAAATATAATATTGATAATGGCCAACATATAGCCGAAAAGTCAAAAAATATGCCTATAAAAAAACATGTTATTTATTAAAATAGACCAAAAATAAGAAACATTTACTCGAGAAAACATGGGTACAAGGAAGATTCTTTGGTCACATGGAAAACTTAACATAAGCCCATAAGCGATAATGTGTTAGAAAAAATAAACAAGTATAAATTCAGTTTTATAACAGGATATCATAAACATTGAAAAATATGTTATGCTACCAGTTTTCATTTTTGGTAATACCTTTGTACCTACATTTATTTTCATTGTAGAACACCACTTTGTTTTAACATGAGGCACTGGCGTAGTGAGGAAGCCCACCGCCGGTCCGCTGCCCGCCATTATGATTATAACTGAAGATTTGCTTGAGTGTAGTTGAGGTAGTGACTTGCCGTGTCGTTAGCTAACTTATATTTTGTAACAACGGTGACAAGATGAGTGTTGCTCTTTTGATGTTTGTTTAACGTTAAGGAATCAAGTTTTTATTGTACTCCTCACTACTGCTTCTTTTAAAAATAAGTAAGAGAGAACCATTGCTCAGTTTTTCAAACCAAAAACTTAAAAACAGATTCGGAAGAAAATGACAAAGTGTTAGTTTCACTGTTGTCACGGGAGGTAGAAGAAGAAAGCAGTATGTTTATTCCAACTCCATGTTGTTCATCGTCTCGTAACCAATCCAGTACTAGAAGGCTTACAGATTCTCAAGTCAGCAGCCTAGGCCTATCCTCTGTATATATTGACATATTTTGTGACCAGTTAATTCACTCCACAACTGAATTTTGTAAAACCACACATTTGAAAAGAAATGTGCTTAATGATTTATTTTATCCATATGAGAGTTTTATTTTTCCAATAACCGTCATTAATAATAAAATATTACAGTTTCAGAGTGCCCGGCTAAAAAGGTTCAATTGGCTGGCTTATTCTAAGGCTGAGGAAGGAACTTATTACAAGTTTTATGTGTTATTTGACAATTAGTTCACTGGTAAAGGTCAACACTAAAAATTGGGACCCTTAGTAGCAACTATGCCTTATAGAAAGTGAAAAGACGCCAATAGATAAATTCACCTCCCACAGCAACTGTGAGTACCACAAATTCTCTTGTGTAGCTACAGAAAACTTTATAAAGGTCGATTCTGGCGGAGTAGAAGACAGCAAAATAATGTTGGATTTGCAGAAGAAAGAAAAAAAACAGAATTTCACTTAAGCCTATAATTGACACAATTATATTCTGCGGAGAAAATGAATTTCCCCTTCGAGCACATGGGGAAAGTGGGCCACTGACCCGTTGCTACTCTGCAAGAGTTATCTAGTAGAGTGATATTGTCTTCAGCTGCCAATCTCTTAGCGTCTGTTGAAAACGAAGTTTCTTTGTTGCAATGGTAGTGTGGTGTGT
Source organism: Galeruca laticollis (assembly GCA_963921935.1). Lineage (NCBI taxonomy): Eukaryota > Metazoa > Arthropoda > Insecta > Coleoptera > Chrysomelidae > Galeruca > Galeruca laticollis. The sequence continues at coordinate 11,107,443 of OY998184.1, read as the reverse complement.
GGTAATTGGCATCACTCTTCTTCTCTCAAAGTATCTCAAAAAACCTGAAAGTGACATATTGTCTGCCCTAAAATTTGCTGATGACATGGTTGAACGACTGAAGGATTTACATATACCGTCTGAAAAAATGTCTCAAGATAATTTTGGAACAGCAATTGTTATGCTCCGGCTAGTGGGGAAGCAAACCAAAAGAGACAACCCCTTTACTCTACTCATGAGGAATATTATCGTCGGTCAATATTCATACCTTGCATACATTCATTAATTACAAATTTGGTTGGCCGGTTCGGGAAAAACAGATATTCTGGAAGCTTTAGAATGTTTACTCCCAAAGAATGCAAAACAAACAAATATTCGCAAACTGAAAACACTGAAACTGTTCTACAATAGTGAGTGGTCTGATTGTGAGGTCAAATATATGCCGTGGAGTACCAAATGGAAAAATGTTGAAGAATCTGAAATTCCCAAGAAAATTATGTCGGTTCTGCGCACCTGCGACAAAAACTTCTACCCTACAATCAACTATTTGCTTCAGGTAACTCTTTATTATTATAAAACTAAGTAGGCCTATACAAGAAGTAAATTTTGGTACTTTTGTTTGCTAAAATGATACACATTTTTAAGACGATTTCTTTTAGATACAGTATTGAAAAATCTTTAAATCAAAACAATTTATAAACTAAGAGAAATCAAATAGAAATAACTTTTCTATTACAGGTGCTTGCTACATTTCCAGTCTCAGCAGAGGTAGAGAGATACTTCTCATCTCTAGCGAATTAAAAGCTACCTGAGGAAATCTGAGTAATAACCGATTAAATGGGCTTGCTCTATGGTCATTTCACTATCCAGCTCTAATCAACAGTGACGAAGTAATCAATGAAATGGTCAGAAATTGAAATATTAGGTGATTAGTGTTGTAACTTAGAACATTATTTTGTGAATTCTCTACACTGTAGTTTTTCTAGCCTTAAGCCCTAGATTAGATTTTAACGGGGTTACAATGCACTGAAACCTAAGGTTTATTGTGCCCCATCCTCAAACCTTAATCATCTATATGAATGACTGTAAAGCTCCGGACAAACTACAACACTATATTTATGTTTATTTGGATAAGACACAATCACTTTGCTTCATCATAAAAGAAAACAAAATATTGAAAAATCATGAATTCACAAAAGATTTCTTAGAAAAATGAAGTTTATTCGATTGTGAAAACTGTTTTTCAAAAAAATTCCCCCGGGCGCCCCTGGTTTTGGACTCCCACCGAACAAAATTCCTGGTTACGCCACTTACATCCTTTATGCGATATTGGTCTAGGGTCTAGAAGAAACCTACACAAACACTATAATAGTAGAACTCAGTATCCCCAAAAGTTAAATATTTGGGCTGCAATATTAGGTGAACATTTTATTGAACAATTTTTTATTGACGGAAATTTAATCGGACAAAAATATTTGAATATGCTGCAAAATCAAATTACTCTTGTCCTCATACAATTAGGTGTCAACAATTGGATAATCGCCACGAATTCGATGGCCCGCTAGATCTCCAGATATGGCACGCAACGATTTATTTTTCTGGGGTTATGTGAAATCTAGAATTTATGGATTCCACGAGAACAGGGCCAATTCCCTGAGTGACCTTAGGGATCAAATTCTACAAGCCTGTATAGAGAATAAAAGAACTTCTTAATTAAACTTAAATGAATTTAAATCAAATGTTCGAATAAGCCACCGTTTTGAGCTAAATAATAGCCCAAACTGTTATAAAATTCTTGATGAACATGGGTGAGTATTTCAGACTCACCCATGTTCATCAAGAATTTTATAACAGTTTGGGCTATTATTTAGCTCAAAACGGTGGCTTATTCGAACATTTGATTTAAATTCATTTAAGTTTAATTAAGAAGTTCTTTTATTTTATATTTTATCATCAGAATATATTTTTTAATTTATATTTATTTTTTAGTTTGTACACTGTAATTACGGTGTTTGTATAGCTCATATATGTAATACTCCTATATTGCTAGCGCCTGTAACTGGAAGTATCAGACCGTGAGACAGAAAATGCCTGTTTCTATCTCCGTCGCCAAATTCGACTGATTGTGCGCAATCGTTGCGACTCTCGTGGGATTGTGAGTATGCTAGGACATGCGCACAAGGTTCGACGTTTCGCGAGGACAGATGTATATTATGTCTGCGTCATAGTGATTTCGCCCATCTCCAAAGCCCTACTAGCAATATAGGAGTATTACATATGGTACAGCTGGCTGAGTTTCGACTGTGGACTGTCTACTTAGTACCCTGTTTTTAAAAAAATTACTGGCTACACCACTGAATTTGTACTGTGGTGTTTACACAAAGAATTCGTTTCTCGTTTGAAAACATAAAAACTAATAGACACATTAAAAAAACCAAGCGCCTGACTTTTCATGTTTCCGAATGTCAAAAAAAGTAGTTTCCAACCACTTTAAAACTGAAAGACTAAAACAATTACAGCATTATAGTAAATTTTTGAACAAATACATCGGATTAATAACATTGATAAGTTATAACCTCTCGAATGTTTCCTCTTGTTAAAACAAAGCCGTTATACAATGAATATAAATGTAGGTACAAAGGTATTACCAAAAACGAAAACCAGCAACATAACATGCCATTACTTAAAATTCAACAAGATTTTATTACACTTATTTTGCATGTTCATGATAACTTGTTAAAGAAGAGTAATAATACATTGAATTTATACTTGTTTCTTTCTAAGCCATTATCGCTTATGGCTCATGTTAAATTTTCATTGTTTATACTTATTTCTGTATTGCATATACTCGGGAATCAGAAAAACACAGCATTATTAGTTTTATTATACAATAAAGTGAGCAAAATGAGTTTGATCTGATAGTAAGTATTACAAATCTAAAAGTTTTCATGAGAGAATTTTAATAAAGCTGGTTCTTTAATACAATTACGATTTTTTCCTTATGTTAACTTTTTATTGTCCGATATTATTGTTGTTAATTTATCAGATGCTATTTTTTTAAGTTAATATGGCGTCAGTCTGAAGTGCACGTCTATTCAATTAATGATTTGTACATTCCTGAAATATTAGATCAATATTTGCATGTTTTAATTGGAGGCAAATATATTCAGTGCAGAAATACGTGGTGTACTAGTCATAGATTAAGTAACTCATTGATGCTGTTTTGTGTAATGATACTATCAAAGAATTCAAACAAATAAATCCAGATACTGTTGTAAAAAGTATTACAAGGATTCGATAAATGATCAATATTTTGAATAGAGTTGCGTTACTGATGCAATTACAACCAGGAAGAATTAGAAACTATGTCATTATGCACAGGTGTGGCATTCAATAACATTGACAGATATGTCGACACTAAATGGAAATATATACTTTGCATGAGACTATATGAATCATCTATGAAATTTTAAACAATGACCCGGATGTAGAATTTCATACATAATACAAGTGACCATATTGGCATAGTACCACCACCAACAAAAAGATGATGAACCGTTTACCTAACTCGTCGTTTAGTAATAAAATGCAGATGTTTTATCAATAAACACCAGTTGGAAATAATGCCAGAACTTTTCTAGAAACAATATTTAGTTTCACATATCATTCATGTGCCAACACTCCAAAGTAGACAGCTATTAATTGAAAAATCATTAAAGGCAAACAAACTAAAAGTATCCTTTCTTATACAAGGGAGCAAGTCCAAATTGTAGGTGAAGAATCTAATCAAAGATATTGAAAACCTACTTAGGACGACTTTGCATTAGTTAAAATAGCACATAAAATCCAATCCACGTCAAAATCAAAATTTAATAATATTTTCATAATCCTTCTAACAGCGTTATTTTACAACATCAGTCAGACTGTTGACTAAACAACCGAATCCATGTCTGGAAAATGGGTTTTATACTTTTTTAGTTTTAAAATAAAATAATATCAAAATTGCGGGTATTCAAACATGCTTTAAATTTTTATTGTTAATAAAACAAGCATCTGCCAGATTATCAACAACAAAAATGTATGTTTTTAATGGTTTTTAGTTCATTTCATTTACTAACAAAAGATATATTAAAGAACCAGGTTTCTTTTAAATTCTTTTTTTTTCACTATATACCTTCTAAACAAAATAGATTCTGGAGAATATTCAGGAATAAGCAAAACAGCTCGAAAATAGGGAAACAGTTGACGAAATAGCTTCCAGTGAATAAATGTGAACTAACAAAACAAGTAGATAACATTAACTTTTGAAATGAAAACTAAGTTCACTCAAGTCTTTATTAAAATACTGGCGAATTTTTACAAGAGACAAATATAAACAAAACATCAATTCAAGAAAAAAAAGTATTCCCCTTTTATACACCATACAAAGAAAGTAGATTTTGTACTTTATTGTACTACTTTTTGAAAAATTAGATCTAGGCGGAACATAACCAGAAATGTGAAAATATATGAATCTTGGGCTCACTAGTAGCAGTTAAGAGTTAAAATAAAACCATTTAAAAAAACAATACAAATACAAAATAAATTTTTATTTTGATATTAATTGTCAGATGTTTAAAATAAATGTAGTTAACGAAGCCTTTTTATGATTCTCTTCACCAACAATAATGATGGTAAAAGGCTGTATATGAGATGTCCCAAATTTATACAGCTTTTTTAGTTTTGTTTTCAAGCTGTAATTATTATTATTTTGATTCCAATATTTATAATGTCTTAATTTAAACTTAGTTTACTTTCATCTTTCTGAAAACCGTTCTGAATTTCAATAGCAAATTGAATTTGTTTATCGCCTATCTGTCAAGTGACTTCTTGCAAAATTTGGGACATCCTGTACTACCACATTTAACAATATTCGAACACTAACAATTCAAGAAAAAACTAAAAATGCCCAATTATCTTACCTTTTTGACATAGTTTGGCACAAAAACAATAAAGAATATAAAATACCTCATTAAACGAACTTACCACAAAGTTTCTAAATTAAATTAAATTATTTTTTGAACACTATAGGAGATTCTTGCGGTTTCAATGTAGCCACGTGCATGCATTTTTTAGATTTGTACTTGTCTTGTATAGCGTGTTGAGGGAAGGTAGGGGCTGATGTGAACATTTGATTTAAAAATTCAATACCGGCTTCTAGTTGAGAAAGTTCATAACCCGTCGTTTCGACGAGACTGTCCGTCCATGGTTCTTCTTCTAATGTGTGCCTCGCTACAGCTATTGCCGATGCCGCTATCATCGATGGCAGAAATTCTAGATAAACGTCACCGTTTAATAGAGATAGTTCACTTAAATACTGAAAAAAAAAACAAAGTCCATTGAAGGTAATGGCTAATAACTTGATAACTTTACAAAAGAATGTTATAGTATATTAAAGTATAAGTGGATAAAAAGGACTCTCAAACATGAGCGAAATAGAGCAAGTGTTTGAAAGCAGAGTTATTCACGAATACTTAACGGTATTTTTTTTATTGATGCAATTTGAAATCATAAAATACTATAATCATATTATATTACCAGCGTCGGATTAACCACAAGGCACAATGGGCAACTGCCCAGGGACGAAATGCAAATAGGGAGCGAAAAAATTCATGATTATTAAAATCATACTTGTTTAAAGTGGTAAAAGTCTTAAATCTGGATAGATAAATGACGTTTCATGTTTATATACAAAGAAGTCAGTCTATATTCAGATCCTGAAGTAGTAGGTACAATTTAACTACGACAGTCGGAACGAGTGTACAAAAACCGGTATAATTAATAAATACTTTAAAAGTTCAGTGAAAACAAAAACAAAAAATTATATATAATAAAGTGAAAAAAGAGTGTAAAAGGGTGTACGCCGCCTATAAATGACTGATAATAGCCGGGGGTAGCCCCCCGATAACATCGTTACAAGTGCATCACCATGGAATAATAACCCCTTGGGATTAATAATAAATGTGGATGCTTTAATGAAGGACACTACAGAAAAAAATAAATATCAGGGAAGTAAAAATAATGAACAAATAAATGGAATTCTGGCAAGTGACAATTCAATTTCAACAAAAAATAACAATGAACAACAAAAAGAGAACCAAGAAAAACATCGACCTCGGCCCTCATTAAATTATCAATCAACTGATATGGGACCCTTTCAGGTATATATTGAAAATAATAAACCGGATTTTAAAGGTAAACTGAATCCAATAAAAGTGGGAGAAATTATATTACAGAATCACAAAGATATCAATAATAAAATAAAACAAATTCAATCAATTGGTCGTAATAGGATTAGAGTAACTTTGAAAGATTATATAAGTGCAAATAATATAATTGATTCTGATTTCTTAAAGGAAAATAATTTAGCAGCATATATACCAAAATTTTTGGTATATAGATTAGGTATATTAAAATATATTGACACCGACTTATCAGAAACATTTTTAAAAGAACGCATTTCAACATATGATTATTATAGTAAATTTGAAGTTGATTTCCTAAAAAGAATCAACGAAAAATTAAAAATGGAAATAACGTTGAATTTCAACCCTCAACTACGATATTGGTATCCTTCAAGTGCCAAACTTTACCCAAATACATAGAAGTAGAAATACATAAAGTTTTAGTGTTTTTAAATGAAACTCAAGGTCTCTAGTTAATTCCACAATATAATAGAAGTTATTGAAAATTCTAAAAAATTGACAATTGTTTCGATAAATCAATATCATCGTCAGAATGACAGAAGTTACATTTCATTTTATGCCTACCTGATGTTTAGTAGTTATTTTTGGCTAGACCAAGAAGTAACCTAACTTGTGATTGGCTTAATATATGTTTATAGAAAAAAGAAGATGTGATATTACAAATATTGAAGCTTAGATATTATTAGCTCTATGGTGATATCCTGGATATCATTTTTCCAATTTAGATCAGTATAACTGTGCAATGATATAGAAAACCAGGAAAACTATATCTGCTGATCTTCACAATTATCACTTAAGAAGACAGTTTATTAGTGGAGAATTCCCTAGATTTAACTGTTCATTGACAACTTCATATTGTGTGTTTCTTAAATGTCTTCTAATTTCCAGTTCTTCAAGGAAATCCAGTTCTTGTTTCTTTTCACAAATATGCAGTACTTCTAGTTCTGTGTTAGGTGTCAATGAATGATTGGTGTCAAGTAGATGTTTTGCGTAGTGGGATTTATCTGGTTGTTTTAATCTGTATGCTCATAAGTGCTCACTGTATCGTATTTCAAAATTCCTAAGGGTCAGACCCAAATAGACAGCATTACATTCTGAACATTTGAGTTTATATATACCTGACTTCTTTAATAGTCGTATTTTTGTTTTTACATTTAACAATTTTGTACTAACGTTACTTTCTGTTTTAAAAGAAATTGTTGTATTCGTTGCTGAAGATATTATCTTTGAAATATTATTAGAAATATTTCCTGCATATGTGAAGGTTTTATAAGTTTTAATTTCATCAGCTTGTTTAGGATATATTAGTTGTAATGCCACTTTTTCCTCTTTTTTACTAATTAGCTTATTTATCATATCTAATGGATTACTGTTAGTTGTTGCTATTTGTCTAATTGTATTAATCTCTCTATCGAAATTACATTTGTTCATAGGAACTGAAAAAGCTCTATGTATCATTGAATTATATGCTGCTAGTCTGTGTGACACAGGGTGGTTAGAATTGAATGGAATTGTTACATCAGTTTGTGTTGGTTTTCGGTAAATTGAATAATCAAGTACATTATTAACTCTTTGAATTTTTAAATCAAGAAAATTGATTGAGCTATTTTCTTCAATTTCTAATGTAAATTTAATTTTCGGGTGTAAATTATTGATGTGGTTGAAAAATACATCTAATTGTCGTTCACTACCCATAAAACAAGCTAATATGTCATCTACATATCTATACCAAAATAAAATATTTTTCGAAATATTACTTTCAAAGATCTTTCTTTCTAAATTGTCCATAAAAATGTTTGCTAAAATAGGTGATATAGGGCTTCCCATTGGTAAACCTTCATTTTGAATATATATCTTATTGTCAAAAGTGAAATAATTCTGATTAATGCATACATCAAATAAATTAAGTATATCTGATATTATTCCTGGATTAATATTTTTATCTTCTAGTAATTTTCTTACAAGTGTTAGACATTCTTTAGGAGGAATTTTAGTAAACATGTTAGTTACATCGAACGATATGAGTTTATAGTTATCTTGTAAGTGGATTGCTTTCAACTTTTTGATTAGTTCTATTGAATTTCTAATTGAGTACTGAGATTCATATCCGTAAGTATTGAGTATATTGTTGAGCTTCTTTGCCAATATATTATTAGGAGCATTAACATAAGAGACTACAGGTCTAATTGGTTTCGTTATTTTATGTAATTTAACTGTTCCATATAATTGTGGACAATGAGGATTCTTATGTATGATAGACCTCTTTTCGTAATCATTTAAAAGATAATTTGAATTATTAACAATATCCCTTACATTATTAGAAAACTTCTTTGTTGGGTCTGCTTTAAGAACTTTTACATCGCTGGATTCTATAAAGTTATATACTTTGGAATTGTAATTTTCAGTCGTCAAAATGACAGTAGCGTTCCCCTTATCAGATTTTGTAACTGTTAGGTAATTATTCTCTATCTTCTTTTTTATTGCGTTTAAAACTGAAATGTCATTTTTTGTTTGACGTTTAACTTTTGAAGGTTCAATATTTTTGATTAAATTGGCAATTTTTAATTTCTCATAAAGAAAATGATTTGAATTAGATTTTAAAGCTATTTCTGAGTCTGTAGCTATAATTTCTTTAATATTATTCATAAATTTAGGTGGTATGCTGTACTTTAAACCTTTATTTTAAAATTCTATTTCACTATTTGTAAAATTAGTGTCTGAAAGGTTTTCAAATCGTGGTGCAAAGTGTGTTGGTATGTAGGTACTCAAAACATCATGAAACATCTTTTAAATGATTACGAAAAGAGGTCTATCATACATAAGAATCATCATTGTCCACAATTATATGGAACAGTTAAATTACATAAAATAACGAAACCAATTAGACCTGTAGTTTCTTATGTTAATGCTCCTAATAATATATTGGCAAAGAAGCTCAACAATATACTCAATACTTACGGATATGAATCTCAGAACTCAATTAGAAATTCAATAGAACTAATCAAAAAGTTGAAAGCAATCCACTTACAAGATAACTATAAACTCATATCGTTCGATGTAACTAACATGTTTACTAAAATTCCTCCTAAAGAATGTCTAACACTTGTAAGAAAATTACTAGAAGATAAAAATATTAATCCAGGAATAATATCAGATATACTTAATTTATTTGATGTATGCATTAATCAGAATTATTTCACTTTTGACAATAAGATATATATTCAAAATGAAGGTTTACCAATGGGAAGCCCTATATCACCTATTTTAGCAAACATTTTTATGGACAATTTAGAAAGAAAGATCTTTGAAAGTAATATTTCGAAAAATATTTTATTTTGGTATAGATATGTAGATGACATATTAGCTTGTTTTATGGGTAGTGAACGACAATTAGATGTATTTTTCAACCACATCAATAATTTACACCCGAAAATTAAATTTACATTAGAAATTGAAGAAAATAGCTCAATCAATTTTCCTAATTTAAAAATTCAAAGAGTTAATAATGTACTTGATTATTCAATTTACCGAAAACCAACACAAACTGATGTAACAATTCCATTAAATTCTAACCACCCTGTGTCACACAGACTAGCAGCATATAATTCAATGATACATAGAGCTTTTTCAGTTCCTATGAACAAATGTAATTTTGATAGAGAGATTAATACAATTAGACAAATAGCAACATCTAACGGTTATCCATTAGATATGATAAATAAGCTAGTTAGTAAAAAAGAGGAAAAAGTGGCATTACAACTAATATATCCTAAACAAGCTGATGAAATTAAAACTTATAAAACCATCACATATGCAGGAAATATTTCTAATAATATTTCAGAGATAATATCTTCAGCAACGAATACAACAATTTCTTTTAAAACAGAAAGTAACGTTAGTACAAAATTGTTAAATGTAAAAACAAAAATACCACTATTAAATAAGTCAGGTATATATAAACTCAAATGTCCAGAATGTAATGCTGTCTATTTGGGTCTGGCCCTTAGGAATTTTGAAATACGATACAGTGAGCACTTATGAGCATACAGATTAAAACAACCAGATAAATCCCACTACGCAAAACATCTACTTGACACCAATCATTCATTGCACCTAACACAGAACTAGAAGTACTGCATATTTGTGAAAAGAAACAAGAACTGGATTTCCTTGAAGAACTGGAAATTAGAAGACATTTAAGAAACCCACAATATGAAGTTGTCAATGAACAGTTAAATCTAGGGAATTCTCCACTAATAAACTGTCTTCTTAAGTGATAATTGTAAAGATCAGCAGATATAGTTTTCCTGGTTTTCTATATCATTGCACAGTTATACTGATCTAAATTGGAAAAATGATATCCAGGATATCACCATAGGGCTAATAATATCTAAGCTTCAATATTTGTAATATCACATCTTCTTTTTTCTATAAACATATATTAAGCCAATCACAAGTTAGGTTACTTCTTGGTCTAGCCAAAAATAACTACTAAACATCAGGTAGGCATAAAATGAAATGTAGCTTCTGTCATTCTGACGATGATATTGATTTATCGAAACAATTGTCAATTTTTTAGAATTTTCAATAACTTGTATTATATTGTGGAATTAACAAGAGACCTTGAGTTTCATTTAAAAACACTAAAACTTTATTTATTTCTACTTCTATGTATTTGGGTAAAGTTTGGCACTTGAAGGATACCAATATCGTAGTTGAGGGTTGAAATTCAACGTTATTTCCATTTTTAATTTTTCGGTTGATTCTTTTTACGAAATCAACTTCAAATTTACTATAATAATAATATGCTGATATATCAGTATGCAGACGATTTTATCAGTTCCCAACATAAAAAAATAGAAAATTGCCATAATCAACTCAGCAAGGCAACAGAAACAGCAAAAGGATGGTTTGAAGAAAACGGAACAACTATAAACCAATTCAAGTCCTCAGTATGTACATTTACTAGAAAGAGATATCAAAATGACAACATCATCAAGTTAGCAAACCTCGAATTTCCATACAAATCATCAGTACCGTATCTCGGCATTCTTCTAGACAAAAAACTGAATTGGAAAGATCAAATATCACCGATTAATAAAAAATGTGAGAAGGCAATAAATATCATCAAAGTTTTCAGTCACCATAAATGGGATGCAGACCCAAACATAGGTTTATTATTTTACAAGAAAAGTTTAAACAACCTATTTATATCTTGCCTAACTACTAAATATTGAGAAAAGAAGAGATCACCTAACTTTATAGAAAGCTACAACTGGGTGAGCAACTATGAAATCCAATTATTAGAATATGAAATCTCCCCATGTTACACAATTCCTTATGAATGTTATTTAAATCAACCAAAAATTACGTATACAAATTATATAAATGAACATGCTGAAAATAAGGCGCTATTTCTGAAAGACGTCGCAGAAAAATGGAATGACTCTGAACTTATTTTTACAGACGGTTCATGTTTAAATAAAGTAGGGTTCGCCTTTTACCACGAAAACAATCAAAAATATTCAGAAATATACCAATTACCCCCTCTAGCATCAATATACACAGCAGAATTTCTGGGAATTAAACAAGCACTAGAATACTGCATGGGGTACGAATACAATAACAAATTTGTAATTTTCACCGACAGCAGAATTGCAGTAATGAAAATTGAAAATAACTCTCCTAGTGCAGATTTACATAATATTGTAGCAAAAATTTGGGAGCTTCTGGATATTTTAGCAAACCTAAATAAGGAGATTAGAATAGTGTGGATAAGAAGACATAGTGGCATACCTCAAAACGAAATCGTGGACAAATTAGCAAAAACTGCTACCAGGCAAGGAGAAAATATAATAAATTTCAAGCTACTGATATCAGACATAAACAAACAAATCAAAATAAAATTAAAAGAGGATTGGCAGAAACACTACTCAGAATACCCTGGAGGGCAAACATATAAAGTTATTGAACCCACAGTTAAACACAAACACTGGTTCCACAAAGAAAGATCATTTATTAGAACCCTCACTAGAATAAGGTCAGGACATTGCCTCATTCCACAACATATGAAGACACGTAAACTAACAGAAAACGAGAACTGCAGATGTGGCGAGATCGGATCATTGGAACATTCTTTTAGAGTGTAAATTCAATGAAGCAGCATCAAAGCAATTTTACAGTAAATTTCCAAGTTTATAGCATTACCAGCTAATCTTTTAACCATACTAGCATCAGAAGAGATAGAAGTAAAACGACTCCTGTATAACTTAACTAAAAGTACTAACATGATATTGTAGGAAAAAAAGCACAAAAATAATGAAAAAATTAAAAAAAACATAAGTAAAAAAAATGAAAAAAAAAACTAAATAAGCACAAAAAAATGAATGAAATGAAAAAATGAGAAAAAAAAACTAAACAAGCACAAAAAAATGAATGAAATGAAAAAATGAGAAAAAAACATATAAGTAAAAAAAAGTGCTTTAAACCAAATCTCTCGAAATAACCAAATATAAATGAAGATAAAATGTCAACAACTGTATCTAAAATCCAAATGTATAAAGACTAATCTATAATCCAAAAATAAAAAAAGATAATAATCGCATAAAACATTCATTACAATAGACTGGCCTGTTGGTTTATTAACCAGTGCCATTAACTCACACACACATACAAAGAAGTGCCCAATGCGGCGCGGCGCCCCTTATCTTTTTTGGGTTTTTTGTCAGAAGCCACGTCGAAAAAATCTCGCACTGGGCCACTCAGTGACTTTTACTGGCTTCAAATGCAAAACAGACTTTTTTTCGAATCTTTGAACGTTGTCAGTATTATCGAGAAGAGAATTATTGCACTTACATTTTGCTATATAAAAGGACGGAATTCTAGAATCAGTTTTCCCAATTCACTCCTCTGAACTAATGTGATTTGTGATACAAGTTGGAATAAACGTTTGTAAAATTTAAATTAAACTCAAAATGAATTATATAAAACCTAGCTGCTCGAATTCTCAAGACGAGTTCTCGGCCAACACAGGTATGTAGCATCTATTCTACGATATGAAATACTTTGAAATTTTCGTTGTGATGGTATTTTTTTGTTTTGTTTAAATGACTCACAATGATCAGGAACGTCAAGAAAAATAGTATTCAGCAAAAAATAATTTTGTTTCTATGTACGGAGTGGAAGTACCGATTGCATTGGCAGCAGTATTTATTATCATTATTGATTGATTATTATCCCTAATTTCAGTTGATAGTCAAAATAGTGATAAACCAGGCACATGTGTGGACCCGGTGGACCGGCATGTTCAAACAAAATTGGACGAGAAAATTATTGATAATAATGATAATGGAGGTGATTGTGTAGTTCTGGATCTTTGCTGAAATCAAACATTTTTGTATGTATCTTGATAATTGGAAAATCAATGATCTCTTGATAGATGTGGTCTTGAAATCTGCATTAGTTCAAAACTTGGATGAGATCAATTTTGAAAACACAAAGTGAGTGTATGGAAATGTCACAAGATACGGATTGAAGAAAATGTTTCATTGTCAACTGGCTAATGAACAAAATATTCGTCGTCAGTGGCTCATATATTCTGATTCTACCTACAAATTATACTGCGTACAATGTAAATTATTCAGCAGGATTAATAACCGTTCATCTTTTGTGATTGGTTTTAACGATTGGAAACATATGTAAAAAAATCTGAACATGAGCATTCTCTGGAATATCGAGAAAATATCAAAACTTTCATTTTGCGCTCAAAAATTCAAGGTAAAATTGATTCTTCTTTACAACAACAGTGTGTCTTGGAAATTAATTATTGGAGAGAAGTTTTGAAAAGAATACTAGCTGCAATTAAGTTTTTAGCAAAACAGTGTCTAGCATTTCGCGGAAGTTTTGAGCTTGTTGGACAAGATAATTCTGGAAATTTTCTAGAAACTCTCATTCTAATAGCAAAGTTTAATCCTTTCCTTAAAAATCATTTTGAAAGAAAAGCAGATATAGGTAAGGTTCAAGTCTCATATCTTTCTAAAACAATATGTAATGAATTCATAGTATGTATTGCAGAACTGGTCAGAAACAAAATAGTCCAAGTATTGAAAACATCTTAATATTATTCCATAAGCTTAGATTAGACTCCTAACGTTTCCCATATAGATCAACTTACTTTTATATTTCGTTATACAGTGTTAGGAAAATTCTGAGGGCACATATGGTTTATCGTCAATGTGTTAGAAAGAGACAAAATATATATAAATTCAGTGTATTATTCTTTTTCGCTGACAGGATATCATAAAGTGGAAAACGTCTGGTAGGCATCGCCCTCGAGAGACGTGTCCATAACGTCAATGTGTTACAATTTGTTTCTACATACGAACAGAAACAGTGTTGCCAACTTTCATTGTATATTTCTAACATGAAAACAAGTTATAAGAAGCTTTTAATTATGATTATTCGAGAGGTTGTAACAGATCAAGATAATTAATCCCATCTATTTGTTGAACATTTTATTGTAATGCTGGAAATTGTGCTAGTTTGCAATTTGAAAGCGGTTAAAACCTTTACTTTTTTTCGGATTTGGCAACGTGAAATTTGTCTCTGAACATCTGGGGTTTGAATCAGGTAATGTATTAGTGATTTTATTTTTCCAATTACAACCTTGTCAAAACTGATATATTTTGGTACACGCAATTGTTAAAATCTACTTAATTTGTCCAATATAAAGGAAACTACATTATTTTTATGGGAAGATTTTTAAAAGACAATAGTTTATAAAACAATATTTTTTTTTGTCAACAAAACATTTTTCCTCTGAGAAAATCTGACATCAAGAATTAGTTATAACAAACATAAAACCTAACATTAATGATTATTATCCATTATTAATTACTATCCAATCTGTTAGGACCCCTTCTAACAATAACAATTTCTAAAACTTCTTCCATAGTCAAATTTATAAAATATTGATGCATTTACTATATCAATAACATGGGGTTATATTTCCAATTCGTCAACTGTCATTATATTTGATCTGTGTCAGAATACGTTATTTTTGGATATCTTAAAACCCCTTCTTTTCTTGTTCAATGTAGTCGTTATTATTGATAAAGAAAACCATAACTACACCTAAAGTCTACGTTATATTTGTAGGCTTAAAAAATCTCTATTATAACTAATGTGTTTACAAATATCTCAATAATAAACCGCCTGTACCGAATTCCTAGGCTCCTGATAAAACGATTTCGTCTACAACCGTAATTCTTCTATTTTTATCTATCCTATCTCTCCATTTTCAATGTACACATTGAAAGTGTGCCCATATAATTTTCCTTTTTATTCATAACAGAAGCTACTCTTTATTAAATTTCAACATAAAACGATAATCCTCTCATAGTCAACGGAAAAATATATCGGTCACATGGTATTACCAGTGTGTTAGAGAGAGACAATAGTGAGATAAACAATCAAAAGTTAGCGTAGATTAATATACCAGACGAATACGAATCGCGCGTGCGCCTCTTGAGGATGTTTAACTGTCCATCTGGGTACTTCACTAAACGTTTGTTTGCGAATGATTAACGATATTTTGTAAATTTTATAAAATGAGTATGCAGATACACCAAATAATGTAGTTTTCTTAATATTGGAGAAACTAAGTAGGTTTTAACAATTGCGTGTACCAAAATATATCAATTTTGACAACATTGTAATTGGAAAAATAAAATAACTAATACATTCTCTGATTCAAACCCCAGATGTTCAGAGACAAATTTCACGTTGCCAAATCTGAAAAAAAGTAAAGGTTTTAGTAAAGGTTTTAACCACTTTCAAATTGAAAACTAGAACAATTTCCAGCATTACAATAAAATGTTCGACATATAGATGGGATTAATTATCTTGAATCTTGAATTATCATAATTAAAAGCTTCTTTCTTATAACTTGTTCTCATGTTAGAACTATGCATTTTACAATTAATATAAATATATGATGAAAGTTGGCAACATTGTTTCTGTTCGTATGTAGAAACAAATTGTAACACATTGACGTTATGGACACGTCTCTCGATGGCGGTGCCTACCAGACATTTTCCATATTATGATATCCTGTTAGCGAAAAAGAATAATACACTGAATGTATATCTATTAATTAATTAATTTAAAAATATCTTTATTTACAAGTGTTTTTACATTTATGTTTACTAGGTAGTGGAGAAAAAATAACATAAAGGCCGATGGTCTGGTATTTTCCACTGCCTGGGTGTGAATATGGAGCAGTATATGATTCCTTGCCTGACGGAATTACTCATTTATTTTGATTACACATAATAACCTTGACCCGAATATACAAATATGACACCCAAGAAGTTTCGACTGAAAACCGGCTGAAAAACAGGGTTTGAATGTATATCTATTTTGTCTCTTTCTAACACATTGACGATAAAACATATGTACCCTCAGAATTTTCCTAACACTGTATACTACCAGATGATAGTATTGTTGAACGCTTTTTTAAATTCATGAGTAAAGTTGGACATAAAGTTTCCGATATGGAAGAGACTATAATAAAAACATTGAATGATTTAAAATTAGATATTAATAATTGCATGGGGCAATCATACTATAATGCCAGCAATATGTCTGGGACGTATTCAGGTCTACAACAGCGAATAATTTAGCATTCTACATCCCGTGTGCAGCTCATTCGCTCAATTTAGTTGGTAATTGTGCTGCAGAGTGTTGTCTAGCTGCAACAAAATTTTTCATGTTTCTCAACGATTTATATAAATGTTTTTCTGCATCCACACATCGTTGTGAAATTATTCTAGTTTCTCTTTCAAAACTGCAATCCAAGCTTTGTCCAAAAAGAGTGTCTACTACTCGATGGTCGGCAAGAGCAGATGCTGTTAAAGTATAATTGTTATGACTGTTTTGAAAATCGCTTAGAGCAAATTATTAATGACAAAAACCAGGGAGCAGCTACTAAAGCTCATGCCAGTGGTTCACTTAAAACTATGGAGAAATTAGAGACTGGTGTATTATTGGCAGTGTGGAACGAAATTCTATCTAAATTTGATAAAACAAATGAAAGTATTCAAAACGTAACGACCGACCTCCTTCTCGTGGTGAAATTATAGGATTCTTTTGTAGGTTATTTGAACTTCATTAGAAATAATTTCCAGAATTATGAAACAATTGGTAGGAACTTCACAAAATGCTCAGTTTAGGAAATCGAAACTAAAGGAGGAAACATTATGAAACCTGTCAGAGGAGAATCAAGGTAAAATGCCGTCGGATTTATTGAAGGTTCAAATAATATAAAAATCAATGTTTTTACGTCATTATTGATACAATAGTAGCGGAGTTGAACAGAAGAGAATGTTGGTATGAAAAAATATCAGAAAATTTTGGATTCTTGACTAATTTAATAACAGCTACTGGCAACGAAATAATATCTAGTGCTCAAAAACTTCTTGAACTTTATAGCGTCGATTTGAGTCCCGATTTTCCAGAAGAGTGCGTTCAGTTCAAGTATTTCATTATTGGTTTCCAAAATGAGCTGATAGGTTCCAAAGATACTAAAACTTATAATGAAACCAACACGGAATCGAAAAGCCAAAATGTAAATCTACATGAAATTTTAAAGATGATAAAAACTGAAAAAATTGTTTCGACCTTTCCGAACGTTGAAACAATTTTGAGAATATTTTTATGCTTGCCCTCAACTAATGCTACGGGAGAAGATATTTATTTTCAATAATAAATAAAACGTTATTATGACTATTTTTTCTTGTGTAAATACATATACCTTTTACAAATCGTCGTTGTCGCGACGAAACCTCCTATGTAACAATTTATCTGAAATTGAGATTTTTGTGCCAATCGTTATAGAATTATAGTATCTACGAACTAGCGAGCCCTTCTAGGTGGTTTGTTTTCGGAATTGTTCTATTACAGCCTAAAAATGAAACCTCCTTCGTGTTTTTAACATAGAATGTCACATCAAATTAGTCTACGTGTATTATGTTGCACATAGACGCTTTTGACAAGGTTTTAAATCTGACTGTTCGTGTCGAAGCTGACACATAGAAGGTTTCGCGCTAACCGTTAGTGTTTTGCTTTCATTATAATAAGCACAAACGTGTTGTTTATTTACAATTATTGTTATTACGTCAAAACTAAATCTTTTGTGTGCAAAAACAAGTATTAATATTGCAAGTGTGCTCAAGTATGGATTTAAAGGTAAGTACATTACATTAACAAAGCTTTAACAATTATTTATGTGGAAATGGAACATAGCCTCCTTCGTGAGTGTGTTATAACGTTATGCCCTAAAATTATTGTCTATACACGATGTCATTGGTTTTCGATCAACGAAAATATTAAACCTCCGGTTCATCTTTATTACGTACGTTTCGGACTACTTTTTTGTTGTACCCGTCTCACAATAAGTAAAATGTTCTAAAATATAATACGAAAATAACAGTAATGACGGTTTGTTCGTTAAGTTTTACAAATACAATACCTATTGCTTGTAAAAAACATTGACAAAAGAGAACTTGCGCGGTTTGTTTCCTAAAAATATATAAGGTTATGCAAAAATATCTCTAGCCAAATTACTTAGGCATCTTAATAGGAATAGATACAAGAATAAATTCATTATCGTGTTTTTGGGAAACATTTTTATTGCAAGAAAAAGTTAAATCTAAATCATTTGAATACAGGAACGATCTCGAGCGAAAAAGTTAGTAGAACTTGCAAGAACGCAAGCAGAAAATACTGAAGTAGTGTCAAATGCACAGATAAAGATTTCTAATAATTCCGACCCTTTGATCATAGTACCAGACAACCAGCCGTTGGACATTATCGGTGCTGTCTTAGAAAATCATCAAAATATTAATGAAAATATCGAGTCAAACATGAACGAAGGTACGATGAGCGAACATATCCAGGCGGAGCCGCCTGAATTTGTAATTTGTAAATCTCATTTTGTGAGCAATGTGACAATCAATTGATGGATCTTGCACCAGAGACTACCGAATTTATTGGAACTGTTAATACAAGTAACTTTAATCAGCAAACTGAAGGAGCTGAAAACAATCGCATGGAAAATAGCTTTCAACAAGAAGTTAGTGTTGAACACATGGAAGAATGTCTTTTAGTACCAACGACTTCTGAAGACAAAGAAACAGACTTCAACGATGAAGAACCCCATGGTACTTCTCATGTTTTACGAAAAGCCAAGGATGAACTAAAGGACAATAATGCTGTATTAGTTCAAAAAAATAAACGACTTAAAGGCCTAGTATATCTCGATTGTCACAGAAAGGGCAATAAGATAACTAACAATATATCTAAAGATGCACTTAGAATAGGGTCACGATGTCATCACATCTCTACAAAGAAGAAAAGTAATTCATCTTTTCTGTGTGGATGTTTTAGTGAAGAAGATAGGCATATAATATTTGAGAAATTTTGGAAATTAGAATCATGGGCCGAGAAAAAATTGTTCGTGAAAGGATCGGTAACAAGAAGAAGAATAAACAGGCGTTAGAAAAATTCGTCAAATCCAAATAAGAAACGAGAAGGTCGTGACATACTTTTGCAAAAGGATTTTGGAATAACATGACTTGGAATGCGAGAAAATTACAGGTACAGTGTTGGGCTAAAAGAAAATATTCGATAAAATACTTTTTAAAAGTGGACAAGGAAAGGATAAGAGTTTGCAAGCGGTTGTTCGGCGGCACGTTAGGATTAATAGAAAGAATGGAGTTAACTTGGATAAAAAAATTTCATACTGCTAACAATTAAAATTATATAGAATACCAACTAGACTATCAGGTTAATAGGAAAAAATAATTAAGAAAGGCACAATTCTCAGATTTAAATACGGCTGTTTTTACGGTTCAGTCATTACCAAAGATGGAAAGCCATTATTGTAGGTCTTCAAAACAATACTTAGAACCACTTTGGCGTTCAAATTCGGAACTGTATAATTATTTTAAAAAGAAATACTGTGTCGAAAATAATTTAAAACCTGCATCCATATACACATTTCTGAAGATATTTGAGGAGTTAAACTTGTCACTGTATACACCAAAAAAAGATATGTGACGTGTGTGTGGCAAATAAAACGAAAAACTTATCTGAGGAAAAGTATCACTCACATCAGACTTTAAATGAAGAGGCGCGTCAAGAAAAAGAGAAATCTGGTAATGACTCAAGAGTAAACGTTTATGCGATGGATTTAGAGTGTGCATTATTAAGTCCCAAGTCCACAGTTTCAGCCATGTACTATAAAACAAAATTAATAGTACATAACTTTAGTATTTACAATTTAAAAACCAAAGGATTTTGCTTCCTTTGGAATGAAAGCGAGGGTGGCTTGTCTTCAAATGAATTTTCAAGCATAATTAGCTTCTTTGTCGAAGAAGAGATTAAAAAGGGTCAGGGTAATTTAACTGGGATTATTTTATAGCGATGGTTGCACCCGACAAAATCGCAACTGCACATTGGTTAATGCGTTTGTGAATTTGGCGGAAAAGCACAATATCGTTCTCACATAGAAGTATTTCTTTAAAGGTCATATTCAAATGGAGGTGGACTTTATGCATGCCACAATTGAATGAAAAATCAGAGACCGCAACATAGATACTCCCGCTGACTATGCGTATTACTGTCTAAAGGCCAGATCAAATCCACATCCATATAATATCAAGTACATCAGTCCCACCTTCTTTAAAAATTTTGATAATCTAAAATTTTACACTTCAATTTGTACAGGTAGAATAGTGTGCGACCCAGTTGTCACTGATATAAGGGAACTGCGATATTTACCAAATTGCAATATTCATTTTAAAATGGGACATACAGATCCATAGGGTGTATTAAACTAAAGGCTCGATAAAAAATTACTCTCTACATGTATGAAGATTTACCGCCTTTATTTACAGAATGCAGAATTAAAAAAGAAAAATACGATCATTTACAAATTATAAAATTAAGTCTTTTAGAAGATTAACACAAGTTTTATAATGTACTTCCACATGATTAGTACATCTTACTTTTGTAAGATTGTATAACTATTTAAAAAAATTTAAGTTGTTATTTTCCAATTCATTTACTGCATATAAATTTGATTTTTGTTTGAAATAAAATAAGTTTTACATTGTGTGCTTGTATTTATTTAAATATGAAAATACCGTAATACCTTTTTATTTTATAAGAAATTGTTTCTTTTATATATTTTCAACCAAAATCCAATATTTTATGCAGTTTTCTGTATTTGTGTAATTTTAAGATATTACGTCGCTAATGGAAAGGTTAGAAAGTGTTTTTTTGTGCCTCCTGTAAAGTTTAGTTAAACGGAGTTACGTGATTATCTTACCAAGACGACGAAATATTATAAAAAGCAAAAAATAACAAAAATATGCATAAAATTAGAACGAACTCAATTTTCCTACTAACATGACCGACCCCATCCATTTTCGTAGCAAGAAAAGCTCATACCTCCCCGTGGTTCCTACTGGGCATACAATTTTTTGAGGTTGACTGGCCAAATGAGCATTATTTACAGAAAATGATATTACAAATATTACGAGTTTTGTATGTACGCCAATTTTAATTTCCTATATTATTTGAATGAAAAAAATTATTTCATAATTTTCGAATTTCTAAAAGATATATGCCCGCAATTGGGAGGCATTTACACTCAATAATGAGATAAAAAAAAATTTCTTTGCGCTGATATTAGAATTACTATACAATGTGTTATTTATAAAATTCGTTAACTTTTTTACTAAATAGCGTTCATAAAAAATAACATATTTGAAAATCTAAATGCCCTTTTAATTTTCTTAAATTCGGTCTGGTTTAATAAAAAAATGCATATTAATGATTGAAAATGCCGTACGCCATTTTTATAACAATTTTGAAAAATGACAAAAGGGGCGGAGCTCTAGCAACGGCGGTTGACGCAGTGAAGTTTAAAAGTTAAACGTGAAGTATCGTGGTTTGATTCTGCGCTGGGGAATTTTTTCATAATTTTTGTCGAAAAAAAATTTCCTTCAAAATAAGACAATGTTATTTATTAGAAGAATGTATTTATTTAAATAAAAGTTCAAACAATTAAGTGTCAATTTTAATAAAGCGAAATCTAGTAGTTAGCTTTCCAATTAATGTCATTTTCATTCATGACAATTTGTAATTTTGGAGCGAATAAGTATTTTTGAAGCGATTAGATTTGTAATTTTAGTGTAGTTGTGAGTAATTTCTTGTTTCGTTTGTTAACGTTCTTGTTAGTTCTTTTGTTGTTTTAAGTTAAGATTTATTTTATAATTGTTTTCAATTTAATTCAATATTGTTCATGTCATCATATTTTTTAATTTATTTTATTTGTTTATATTTATGGTAGTTTTTAATTTTCATTAGTTAGTTATTATTTCCTGCTGTAAAACGCTTACTCATGAAGAAACTGCAAGTTGTCCGTATATATTATCGCGACCACAATTTGAAACAACATTGTGCCTAAAACCGGAACACTGACGAAGAAATAGAACAACATTAATGGATATTGACCTGTCCATTCTGCTGGCTTTTGTCGAAAACCGTTGGACCACCATTAGACGTGTAGCACAAGATTTAAATGTTAGCATTTTCAAAGTACATAGTGTTCTAAAAAAAGTGACTTCAAAGCTTACAAATTTCATGATGTGCAAGAACCTTTTGAGCAAGTCTATTTTAATAGACAATTTTGCTGCGAAATTATGATAGACAACGCCAACTGAAATGGTATTGGTATACAGTAAATTCACATAAAATACATGTCTCATGCCCAATACAAGAAAAAAGTGAATGTATGGATCGACATACTTTGTAATAAAATAATTGGTCCTTTTTTCCCAAGTAACAAGTTCAATGGCCAAGAATATTTGAATTTTCTCCTTAATGAAATAGGATCCCAAATTGCAAATGCCGCACCTAGAATTGGTATCAACACGATGGTTGCCGGCTCACTCCAGTAGGGAAGGGATAGGTCGAGGGGTACAATAAATTGCCCAGCAAGATCTCCAGATTTAGCACCCCCGGATTTCTTTTTATGGGGTTTCTTAAAAAATAAGGTAGCAAAATATAAAACGAAGACAGAAGATGAATTGAAAAATATTAATAATGGAAAAATTAGTAGAACTGTTAATAATGTACAGTGGAACTTTTATGATCGTTTGGGACACTGTTTAGCAGGAGACAGAAAATAATTTGAGCATTTAATAAATGAATAAATTTGTAACCCAAATAAATTTGTCTTATTTTAAATTTTTTTTTGTACAAAAATTATGTAAAAAGAACTACAAACAAAAAGAAAAAAACCGCCACTGCGCGAAATCGAACCACGTTACTTCATGTTTAACTTTTAAATGTCCAGTCCGCCAACCGACATTACGAGTTTTTCAAACATAACCATACATTTTTTTATTTAAAACAGAACGAATTTAAGAAAATTACATTTAGACTTATTTTTTAACGATCTTTTCAAATCTGTTACTATTTTTTATGAACGCATTTTATAAATAACACAGTGTATATTTTGTCATTTCCTGATACTCTATTAACTTACAAATAAAAAGGTGCAAATTGTTAGTCTTTATTAGTTTGCAAATTTTGGGGACGTGAAACAAATCAAAAAATAAATGTAGACAAATATTTCATTTAATTAGTTGTTAATAATGTTCTTCAGCTTCTATTTGGCATCATCCAAGTCTTTTGTAAAATGCTGATATAACATCAGTCAAAATAAAAAAAATTACTAAAATTAAGTGTAAAATCCAGAAATGTAAAAATATACAGTTCATTCCATTTAAAATAACGAATTTAATATGAATTTCCGGTATAACCTGAAGTGTCAAATGAATTTTAAATGGGCTCAAGTTTAAAAACCCCCTAATATAAATTTCTGAAATTTCTATCTTTCTTTTGTAATTTTTGAAAAACGCCGGACGTCGTAAAAATCACGAAAAAAATGCAATTTCTATGCATACTTACCATGGCAAGGTACATTGTTTTTTCATTAAGTTTGTTGCCCACAGACATTGCAGTAATAAAAGTTAATGGTGTGGGAACTGAAAGATCGAATCCCAAAACTTTCAATATCAAATGTTCCATTCTAATCACTTGCCTCTTATTATATGTGTCGTCAGTAATATATACAAATTCACTGATATCTGGTGGATATATTTCTTCATATTTCCTAAAATATCACATATATTTTCAGTGAGTTTAAGAAATACACCAAGCAATTACGAAAAAAATATATAAACATGAGTGATCAAACTAGATATCGAAACATACAAACAAAGCAATACAAATGTTTTAATCATTTTTTCTCGGATTACCACTACAGTACTGTAATAGAAATATATTCAATCGCATACAAATAATTTAATTTTAATACTAAATCTACCCCTGGCAGTCACTAAAATGACGTAAGTTTGTTGAGCAATCAAAATGTTACCCTTCATAAACCCCTCATCAAAACATCTCAATCACTACCAAAATACCAAGTGGAGTGAAAATACACCCCAACATTTGTTGTTGAAATTCATGTTTTGAATGAAGGTATATCAGTGAAACCACCAAACAAATAATACTAGAAGTGTTAAAAGAAACAGTTAATGAAGAGTTGAGAACCCAACAATGAATGGTTTGATGGGCAGTATCTTAACATCGCCAAAAAGAAAAATGGAGGTAAAAGATCAATGATGTCTAGAACGGATAGGAACAACTGTGAAAAATACAGTGTGTCCCAAATTCGAAGTGTATCACTGGGATCTCCAAACAATTTTTTTTTTAAATACGAACCTTGATTTTTTCTAACTTTACAAATAACTTAGTTCATTGTGGTTACCATAACATACAGTAAGTTAGGTTGGAGTATTTGTTTCGTACCCAAACAGTCATCATCAACTAAGTTGGAATTATTGGAACCATTGGTGATAAGCATACTGACCACACTGTCGACACTCACTATTACATTGTGACGCGCATTTTGATAGCCAAGTTATCGACTTCAGAGACCAAAGGTAAACTTTGTGTTGGTGTAGTGGTAGTAAATAGTGTCTACAGTAGTCATCACCAAGATCATAATCTAATTATTGTTGTTTTCAATGGCAATAGGAAACGCCCGCTGGGAACAAAATATAGAAGATAAATATAATTTTTTGGAGGATGCCATCTGAAAGTTGCTCGTTCTGTATTCATTTACATACCGAAAGTTGCGTTTTGAGTGTTCCATGTAGTGAACGTGACAGTTCCGTACTGCAAAACACTTTCGGGACGCTTTGGAATAGACAACTTTAACTTCCTTAAATGTAACTCTAGCCACTTCAATGTTGACAATTTCACTTCGATGATTTTGCATAATCTTAAATTTTTAATTTTCTGAAATTGTGTCTAAATTAATTAATAACAATGAATGATGATGAAAAAGAAAACATCAGCGATGAAGAGTTATTCGAATGCACGCCACCTGTTTTGGATCTTATGCGTCGTCTAAAAAATGTTGTGTACGCCGCGGCTGAAATACTACTTTATTCGACTCGTCTGTTGCTCGCCTCGCTTCGCTCATCTCGCAATTGACTCCTCCAACAAAGTAGCACTTTCAGTCCTTGGCATACAAATAACTATTGTAGCAAGAGAAAGAAACACTAAGAACCTGATTGATTATATCGTACATACACAAGAGTTGGCGCAAAAATTGAAACAAGTGATGACAGACAAAGACACTTGATAGTAAAATTGTAATTCACAAGCTTAAAGACAGCGAACTTTGAAATAAATACCAAAAAGAAACAGATGAGGAAGTCACAAGACTAGACAAGCACAGAGGAGGTTAGATACTAGAAGATGGGAAAAATGTAGAGAAGTACTACTAGAAAAGGCAGAGAAGATATGAGGAAATAGAAAATACAACGGAAAATTAAAGAGAACGAAATGGTGGAATGAGGACATTAAAGAATTAGTAACGAAAAAGAAACAAGCATGGAAAACGTTCACCCAGGCTGCAGATCAAAGAGACAAAAATGAATACATCACTATAAGAAAGAAAGTGAAACTGGCAGTAAAAAAATCATAAAGTGAGAGTTGGATCGAATTTAGAAAGGAAATAACAGAGGATATAGGGCAGATTCAGAAAATTCTGAGCACGAATTAGAAGACTAAGAGAAGATAAAACGAAAGAAATAAGAGCCATGAAAGACAGCCAAAACCAACTGAAGGTAGAAAACGAGGAAGTACTAAGAATATGGAAGGAGCACTACCAAGAAAAATTCAATGAAATACAAAATGAAGCAGAAAATATCCAAAAAGAAGCAGCAAGCGACAATCTAGAAATAAGACAGGAAGAAATGGAAGGAGTAAAATGAAGCATTAAAATAGGAAAAGCTAGTGGAGAAGACTATTTAGCTCCAGAAATGATAAAATGGATGGGCAAGAAAGGAAAGAAATGGCTATGGACTATACTAAAAGAAGCGTGGAGAAAAAAGAGGATCCCCAAAAGATGGGAAAACAATTTAATAATACCGATACTTAAAAAAGGAGATCAAACTCAAAGTGGAAACTACAGAGCAATATGCCTCGCCCAAACAAGCTTTAAGCTATATACGAAAATCATAGAGAAGAGATTAAGAAATTACGTTGAGGAGATAATAGAAGATACACAGGCAGCATTTAGACCAGGAAGACAAATAAATGACAATATTTTCGTAGCAAGGGTAATAGAGAGAAGTTTAGAGGATGGAGAAGAACTCTTCCTAAGATTTATACATTTAAGAGCAGCTTTTGATGCAGTAAATAGGGAAGAAGTCTGGAGTTACTTAGAGGAAATATATATACCAGGAAAACTAAAATCAGTCATTAAATCCACCTACAACACTGTAAAAGCGCAGGTACAGATAGCGTGAAAGAGATCGGATGAATTTGAGCTAAGGAAAGGAATAAAACAAGGAGATAGTCGGAGTCCGCTCTTATTCGTAATTATAATGAACAAATTAGTCAAAAGAATAATGGAAAGGGGAGCCAATCTAGATACAATTTTAGGATATAGGAGCCTACAACCGATAAAAGTATGCGATATTCTCTACGCAGACGACGTGGTCCTTATAGCAAATTCAAAAAACAATGCAAAGGTTGCTTAACATATGGACAGATGAAATAGAAAAATTGAAAATAGAAGTTAACATAGAAAAAAAGTAATGATAGTGAACGAGAAACAAACCATGGATCCAGACATGAATCAAATAAAATGCAAAGGAAGGAATTTAGAAAAGGTAACCACATTCGAATACTTGGATACAGTGATAACAAACGACGGATGGATGCGGAAATAGCAAAAAGAGGAAACAAAGCAACTAAAATATATTATGCACTAATCAAAATAATACTTGGACATAAAGAAATAGAAGTAGAGGTAAAAAAGAAAATTCACAATACTATAACAATACCAATAATAAGCTAACGAAAATTGGATATTAAACAAGAAACATGAAGCAAGGATAAACGCAATGGTAATGAAACATATTAGGAAAATAGCAGGCAAGACTAAATGGGACAGAATGAAAAGTAAGGAAATAAGACAGAGCATTAGTCTAGAACCAATACTAGCAAAGGTGAAAAAGAAAGAAATAAATTGGTTTGGTCATGTGGTGAGAATGGACCATTCCCGACTTGTAAAAAGAATAATGGAGATGGGAAAGTCGACAAAAAGAAGAAGGAGAAGAGCAATGAGGAATTGGCTGGATCAAGTTGAAGAATATGGATGGGAAAAAGGAAAAGCCATAAGGGAGATGAAAATAATAGCAGGCAATATGAGAGAGTGGAAAAAGTGGATAAATGATAAACCGGAATCACACTCAGACACCTGAAAGGATAATATGGGGAGCGGAGAAGAAGTTTTCAATATGGCCGTTATTTAAAAAAAAAATGTATTGTGATGGTCATCATAGCATCTACTGGAAATAAGTTGAACCACAATGAAATAAGTGATCAGTAAAGTTAAAAAAATCCAGGACCGTAATTAAAAAAAAATAATTCGATGGTTTATCCGACTATAAGTATACAGGGTGTCCCGGAACGAATGGGAAAAAGTCGGTAGCATATAGTATGAGTCAAAATAATGTACTTCATATAAAGTATATTTTTGTAAGGTACACAGATTCACAGTAGTGCGTTGAAGCCAGACAGACTACTCGTAATGGTTAGCGATCCAAAATACTGTAGTAGAAATGAATAATTTAGCAATAGTCGATAATAAATATATTAATATGGCCATACTTTATTGACGGTACGTTGACTTCACAGAAATATTTGTATTTTTTCAAAACGAGTTTTGGTACCTATTTGATGATGTGCCACTACAAACTCGTAGTAATTTATGGTTCATGCATGATAGGGCATTTAAGTTTAGATGTACAACATTTGAACTCAAGGTTTCCTAATAGATGGATTGGGCGGAGAGGTACCCTTTTCTGTGGCAGTCCTATGTACTTCTTTTACTGGGGTCATCTCAAAAATAAAGTATACAAAACACCTGTGCCAACAAGGCAAGATATAATAGACATAATTTTGTTACACTGCAATTCTATAAGACGTAATATGGGATTACTTTCATGTGCAAAGAAACAACCTTCATAGACTTAGAAAGTGGGAGGATCTCACAATGAACATTTATTATATTATGTTAGTTTTTTTGTTGATTAGGGATTCATTTTAGTCGTGTTTTATAACTTGTATTTTTGACGTTTTCTTAATGGTTCAATAACTTTGTGTTTGTAATTTTGATTCAAAACTCATTTCAAAGGCAATTTATTATAACTTCTATATATTTAATTAGAAGTATATTTATGAAACATGGCAAAGCTAAGCATGAAGTATGTACACTTGTATTTATAGAAGTTAATCTATATATCTACATATAGTTACCCTACTTCGCAAAAGTTGTAAGTCCATTTTTTATGCAAATTAAGCTTTTGGTGAAATCTGGTAAAAGTTGTGCAAATATACCATAATCAACACGATTTCATTTTCGTGCCGAAAAGAAGATGTCGCAAGTCCGACATGTCGTAAACAGGGAAAGAAAAAGTCGTATGTACATCAGGTGATATGTCAGGTGCTTAGCAAAAAACGAATTTTATTGATTTGAAAGTGTTTTTTGGTTGGATATTGTTTTAAATATATCTGTTAAGTGAACATATTTGATTAAGGACATTTTAAAATTTGTTGGGATATATGACATATTCCAATCTAATGTTTTGGACTTACAATATTTGTTCATTATAATTATTTCTTTCTCCTGTAAAATTAGCTCCAATGGACTTACGACTTTTGAAAAATAGGGTAACGATATATAATAAAAGAAAATGTACAATGGGTATGCCGAAAACGAGTCCTGGTATGATCAAGGAAGTTACATAGTGTGGTAGCCCTACCTATCCATGGTTCGCATTTTTCCCTACAAGGCATGCTTTTCAAGATAGAAGGGCTGCAAGTTTCGCCCTCCAGCATCGCTATCACACTTATGGAAGGAGAATGAACAAGTTTATCCTTTTATCCCAACTACCACACAATCTCATATCATCTCTCTGAACTTTTGGTATATACTTACGAGGCAAGAAACATTGCAGCAGTTCCAACCAATTGCAATTTAGCCCTGACTACAGACATATAGCTGAGAAATCGATCAATGTAATTAACTGCAAGGTAAAGAGTTTCCGTGTGTAATTTGTATTCTTCTGCTACTTCTACTAACCAATCAACTAGGATTGTTCTCATATTGGAAGTAACATCAGGCTGTTTTTTCATGTATCCTGGTTTTGGTCTATGGCGTAACTGAAAGATAAAATTGAAAACGAATAAAATTTACAAAAAAAAAATTAAATATGGTTACTTTACCTCATGTTCTCTAAGATAAATATAAATATCAGATCTATATTCTTCCATTTCAAAGAATATATCTTTGAGGCGTTTTCCTCCAGTAATATATGTATCTTCTTGCAATTGCCTATTCTCTACTAAATGATCAATAACGATAATTCGAGGAGGTGATTCCACCTTAACTGGAGGACGAAAAATTCCTTTAGCTTCATCTTCTAATATTTTTTTTCTTTCTAATTCAGCAACTTCACTTTTCGTATAGAATCTGTCTTCTTCAGTACCTTTATATACTTGAATTAAATCATTATTTTTTGCTTTGCTTCTTAATTTTTCCTCTATTCTGGCCATACGTTCTCCATAAGATTCATCTTCATAAACTTTAAACGCTTTAAATTGGTTACAAGGCACAATTGGATTGACAATATTTTTTCTATTCTCTTTAAGGCATTGATCATTTTCAGATAC
The DNA here is from genome assembly GCA_963921935.1 of Galeruca laticollis. Classification (NCBI taxonomy): domain Eukaryota; kingdom Metazoa; phylum Arthropoda; class Insecta; order Coleoptera; family Chrysomelidae; genus Galeruca; species Galeruca laticollis. The sequence continues at coordinate 11,076,829 of OY998184.1, read as the reverse complement.
ATTTTTCTCTTTAAAAATGTTTTCTTTGTTTTTGTTACTCGCTAATACACCTTTAATTATGTTATTGGAAGTGGATACTCCCAAAACCTACAACACAGTTTTTTAATGTGTAAAAAGTCTCTATTCCAATTTCAAAATAAAAGGTATAGACTGTATAATTCTGAATTTTAGTCTATTCATATAGTAACATAACAGCTTAATTACTCTGTACTAGATAGATTTACAAAATAAGTTGAATACAAATGTTTCAATTTCAGTCTATTAGTCTATACTAATGTTTTTTATCAAATACTTTATTTTTTTAATTTTCCAATATCTAGGTATAACACAAAATACAACATTGAAAACCACATGTCACAGTCATTAGTATGAAAGTTTTGGGAACATGAAACAAATAAAAAAATAAATATGGAGAAATATTGTTTTAGTAATCAACATTACATTCATTTAATTAGATGTTCAAAATGTCATTCCAATTTATATTTCTAAAATGTTGATAAGACTTGAGTTAATATCATTATTCTATTCCTCAGATCGGGTTTTATTTGTACATTATTTTTTAGCTATAGCCATAAAAACAAATCTAAAGATAAAAGATCTGGATATTGTACTGCTGATCTACCTATCTTTAAAAACTTTATTCAGGTAATTGCAAACTACAATACTGAAGTGTGCAATCTGCTTAATTGTGGGAACTATTTGTTTTTGTAGCATAAATATAGCTTCATCAGAAAAATCTATCTTATTTAGTCCAGGCAACAAATGCTCTAAAAAAGGTTTAGAGAGAAATGTTCGGAACACAATTTTTTACTTCATAACTTTGTTAGAACTAGTTAGGAGACGAACATATCAAAAGTCCCCGCCATTAGCCTTTGAGCCCGGGGGGAGAGAGGGGTTTCAAGGTCCCATTTTTAGGTTTTTCGCTTAAATCTCGGAAACTATGCATCCTAGCGAAATTACCATTTCATACAAAATGAAAGCTGATTAAATTTTCTACAAGTTTTATACAGTCAAGTTTTTCGATATGTTGTATAGTTTTCACGTTATCCGCTACTGAAAGTCTGTAATTTTGGTAAAAAAAACATTTTTGTCTCACATTTTTTACTCTTTTTGACAGGATCTCTTCAACTATGCACCCAAAAAATAAATTCTGGTCTAAGGCTTGTAGAACATTAATGCCTGATTTCACCAACCAGTTCCTAAAGTTAGGTAGTACCTAAATAGGATTTTCGAATTGCTAAAAGCAATTTACGTTTCACCGCACGCTAAAAAACACATAAGAATGATAGGAAATACCTAATATTATCGGATTTGAGGGAACGATATCCAAATTCTACATTTTTGGTGACTACATGGCAAATTGAAGATTATTGCTCCTCGGACTGCACAACCCACTGCATCACTGGCAGTATGTGAGGCTATTGAAATTGTCTCAAGCATTTGTGCACTCCACAATTTTTTCCAATGTAATGATGTGGTCAACAGTAGAGGAGTTCTCCTTGATATAATCTTGTCACCTGTGGAATATTAGTGATTTGTGGTGCTGTTGATGTACCAATTTCACCTGATTCTCATCATCCTCCACTAGAAACAGCGTTGAGTTTGCAATTTGGAAATAACACAACCCCTGATAAAATTGAATATTATCGTGATTTTTATTATGCTTATTTGGTGGCTCTAAATCATTGTCTGGAAACGATAGAATGTGATCACCTCTTTCAAAGCTTAGAACTTTCCGAGATGATTTGTGTGTTCTATGATATATTATACTCTCTCATCGATTGTTTTAAGCGAACTTGTGTTCAGAAGTTCCCTTGTTGGTATTCTGTAGAACTGAAAAAAATTTATTGCTTGAAATAAAGGTACCTAATAAGATTTATAAAACGGCTAGGACTCGCGAATGTTATGCAAAGTTCAGTGAGCTCAGAGCCCGATGTAAGCATCTGTCAAATGAGTGCTATGCTAGGTATTTATGTTTATGCAAAGTTCAGTGAGCTCAGATCCCGATGTAAGCATTTGTCAAATGAGTGCTATGCTAAGTATTTATGTTTTTCTGAGCATTCCATTCAGAATAATGTGAAGGCTTTTTGGAAATTCGTAAGAGGTAAATGTGAAATTAATAATAGCGATATTTTAAGCCACAACTGGAGCATCATACGTTATATCCCTTTATCCGCTATTAAAGTAAATAAATATTTCAAAATTGAGTTTTTAAGCTATCCCATTCTTCCGTTATTTACGTGATACTCATGACAGATGAGAGACGTCACTGAAACTGATGTCTGTAACATTTTATATTTTTATTTACATTGTATAACCTTACACATGAGAATCCTCATAGTTTAAATAATTATTTACGATATTTTTTTTAAATTTCAACTGCCTTAATTCGTCTTTCGTCTTCTTCTATAGTTAAGGCCGTTTCTACATATCCGATGTTGCCATAACATTTAATTTTATGAAATATTTTCATTTCATATTTTAACAACAGTGGTTAAAATTGTGAATACTAAAGACTAAACCCAAACCTTTTAACTTTTACATGTATTTGTCATAGACTTTGGCGTTTACAATAAAATTTAAATATAAATGTTCTACATGTGGCACCAGGTCAAAATCAATATCCTTTATTTACGGAACGTTATTTCCACTCTAATAACGTAAAGCAATATCGGTTAATAACATTGTCCTTTATTTTAGCGCTATTGCGCATGCGATGTATAACGGATAAAGTATAATGCTGTTCAAATAGGTGGCTTAAAATATCCCTAATATACATGACTCGATGACACTATTGCTGACGATTTTTCATCTGCGTACACTAATCATACTCTAAGTCATAGTGGTAATCAGATCCAACCTTAGAGTAATAATAAACATAGAGAGGGCCATTCATTCATAAACACGTATATTTTTGCGGCCAACAATTCTAAACGCCAGTAGTGAAATAATGAACGAATTACAAAAAGTGGGGATGGTATTGTACCTACATGGCCTTGGTAATTTCGGCTGTTTTTCTAACAAACTTTGCACCGACGAACCATGATAATCGAAAGACATTAAATTAATAAAATTAAAAGTTTATTTTGTCACTAAAAATTTTGAAAAACACAAAAACGAAAGAACTAAATGTTTACTCTCTAGTCGTAATGGCGCTCGTATAAACAAACCACATTTGACATTATTTACTACAATACAACGGCATATTCGAAATGATCGTCGATCACAGTCTGTCCTAAACAAGGACAAAACTACTAAATAGATTACCATTGACACATTAGACAGGTACTGAAATTTTTAGCAATGTTGCCACTTTTAGTTATAACCATAAAGGTATCTAAGGATACAACAAATACTTGTTTAAAATTTATATAAGAATATGCCTTTATTAAATAAAATTCAAGTATTATTAATTAATTTTAAAAATAGCGACTCAAATGCATAAATTAGTATGATTTTTTTTCCATAACTTTTCAACACATTTTCAATTAAACTTCTAATTTCATTTTTCCTGCAACTAAAAACATTTTGTAAATATGGCAAAGCAGTGGAAGTGTCCGCAAGTGGGCTTAGAATGTGACTCAATATTTGGGGCAAGAAAAGTTTAAAACAAACATATCTATTTTATTTGTCAATCTGAGGATCCAACCTATGTTGTGCATATCAACATACCACATTCCTATTTCCAGAATTTATGAGAGAATTTCAACTTTGAACATTAATAAAGGACCGGTACCAGATGGTATTCCACCCATTTTTCTGAGAGAATTCAGTTTCATTTTTTCTCGACCCCTATATCATATTTTCAATAAATCTTTGCATTTAGGTGTGTTTTCTGACCCTTGGAAACAACTTTCTTACATTATGCCAATTTATAAATCTGGCAATAAATCTGAAATCAAGAATTACCGCCCCATATCAATTCTTAGTATCATACCTAAAGTATTTGAGAGCATAATTGCAGATTATCTTACCTATGATTCTTCGGGTATTTTAAACTCTCAGCAATTTGGTTTTTCCTCAGGCAAGTTGTCCGAGCTTAGTTTATTAACTTATGTTGACATTATCACTGAGTCACTTGAGAGAGGAGAACAAGTGTATTCCATGTATACTGATTTTTCCAAGGCTTTTGACAGGGTGAACCATTGTATTATGCTTCAAAAGCTTGATCTGCTTGGTGTTGGAGGTTCGGTCTTGCAGTGGCTGCGCAGTTATTTAACCAATAGAGCTCAACAGGTTCGGATAAACCATTTCTATTCCCACAAATTTTCAGTGACATCAGGTGTTCCTCAGGGTTCACAATTAGGTCCATTACACTTCAATATGTTTATCAACGATATTGTCACTTGTTTTTGTCGTACTAATGCACTATTTGCGGATGATTTGAAGTGTTTGAAGATTATTAAAAGCCATGAGGATGTTGCAATGTTGCAGTCGGATTTGGACAACCTGTCCGAATGGTGCACTCTTTCAGCATGGATCTTAATGCCTGAAAGTGTCACGTGATTCGCTTTTGTCGAACCCAACACTTAACCACTTTCAATTATAACATAAATGGTCAATTGTTCAATATAGTCAACCAGATAAGAGATTTAGGAGTGGTTCTTGACCTTTAGCCACCACATCACTACTGTTGTGCAGTAGTCCATGAAAATGTTGGGTTTCTAAGAGAACTACTCGTGATTTTACTGGAATTATCTCATCAAAATTTTGTATTTTTCCTTAGTCAGGTCTCACCTTGATTACTGTTCTTCTGTATGGTCTCCACATTACTTAGTTTACTTAAGAAAACTCAAATAAGTTCAGAACAACTTTTTACGCTATATGGCATGTTACAGCCGTTTTACCATAACACAATTTGGAGAAATTTTCTGGCTTCGATTAGCGGACTGCGTCTTCGTAGTAGCCAGTTCTGGACAAAAATAAATACACCGTAATCTCGTCAACAATCCAGTAATATTTAATAAACTTTGACTTCAAAAATACAGATGAAACAATGAATGGGGACAAACCTTTCAGTATGAACTAAGAATTAAAGAACGATCTTACTTTTTTCTCGTTAGTTTCTAAAACACTATAACACTATGAAAAATAACTTGTCTTGTATTTTAACTTTATACAAAAAAATGCACTTATGCAGGAAAGACGGAATGTATTAATTTCTGTAAAAACTTAAACATTTAGGTCTTAACTGGGAGACCGTTCTGGTTGGAAAAATTGGTTGACTCTGACACTGACATTTATTTATTTATATATCTAAAACAAGTTGCGTAGAGACAAGCCCGGCCTATTTAATTCTAAATAAAATGATTGTTCGGATATGTTCTGAACACTATACATGAAACTACAGATTGTTGAACGTGTGATTTAAAAATTGCATTTATGCTACATGTCAATCACAACTACGCTGTGTGGCTGCAGCAGCTGCGAATCCCCACTCTTGAGAACCGCAGGAAGCAGAATGATCTTACATTACTTTTTAATATCATAAATGGTACATATAACTGTCCTCAGCTTCTAAATAAAATTAGTTTATTTGTTCCATCGCGAACATTTCACATACCTTTTCACAAATATAATTATGCATACTACTACTACATGTTTCTTCCTAGAACTTTGAGACTCGCAAACTCACTGTGAGACCTTCCACTTTTTGATGCCTCAATTATTAAATTTAAGAGCTGTATTAGTGATTTCAGTGTTCAGTAATTTATATTTTGTCAACTCATGAGTTTTGAGTATTTTGTTTCAATAACTGTGTTCATTGTAATGTATATATGTTTAGATTTGTCTGCATTGTATATTTTGCTCACATCATTTAAAAGGGCTTGCCCGTGAATAAATATATAAATATTATCACTCTTAGGTATTACTTAGCACTTGGTGAAACGTAAATTGGATTTAGTAATTCCAAAATTTGATCAAGGTATTACCTAACTTTAGGAAATGGTTGGTGAAATCGGGCATAAATTCCCAGAATAATATATAACTTTACTATTTATCTATTTTACTTCAAATGTTGAAACCCATTCGCACAGACTTACGCACAGGCAGCCTGGGGCTAAATGCAGACTTATAGACGTAGTTCACTGAAAATCCAACAGAATGCGTTGGTATGTCTTTCCTGCGTATTTTGACGATACTGTTGGCAAAAATATATCAAGCCTGGACGCGGAAGAATAAGGGATTCCTTCTTTTCGTCCCAAAAGCTTCAGACCCTTCTTCCACCACCGCCCAAATACAAAAGGTGGGTGAAACCTGCATCTTGAGTTGGTATGGGACTCCAGTGAAAGAGGTCTCCTTCAATACCTACAGGTACAAGTCATTCTTGAAATCGATAGTAGGCTGATACATTGCAGACTATACAAAATCTGAATAACTAATAATCATATATATTTTAGCAGCAAAATCCAGGAGAAATAGCTACTTATGTAATTCATTATTGCAACGATCGAATCCTCTAGAATATTTCGGAGACTTTCCCAAATATACTGAAAAATTTTATTAGCTATTGAAAAGGGAGAAAGACTGTTAAGTATTTTTTATTCTAGAAAAACTTTGATAAAATAGCTACTTCTCTATGTAGTTCATTATTGTAACGATCAAATGCTCTAGAATTTGGAGAATTTACAAAATATGTATTGTGAGTTCTATCATTGTTCCTACTATAGGTTGGCTTAATACAAATCAAAAAATTGTATGGAACGGGGCCCCAGAATTTTTTCGCCCCTGAAATTTTAAATCTGCCGAATTTGCTGCCAGATTCAACATCATGTTCAAAATGGCCTCCATTTACGTCATTGCATAATTACAAGCGATCTTCAAAAGAGCGACTTGCATTGCTTAACACATTTCTGTTTAAGCTTATAAATTCATTTCTGATTATCCCCTTCATATTTTCGTTAGTTGTTGGAGGTGCTCTACACACTCTATCTTTTATATAACCCCAGAATAAAGTCTACTTTATTCAAATTCGGTGATCACGATGGCCACCTTATTGGTCCTCCCCTTCCGATCCATTTTGTACGAAAATTATTGTTTAAATGTTCAGTTACTAGAATATTGTGGTGAACTGGAGCGCCATTAACTAACATCCACATTCTCTGAGAAATAGGTATTAAAAGGCACTGCTTTCAACATTGCTGGTAAATGGTTGTCAAGAAAATATAAATACATTTCTAAGTTAAGGTGGTTTTAAAAAAAAAGGGGTCCGATGACATAATTCCCAATAATGACATCCCAAACATTTAATGACCATTTTGTCTGGCTATGGGTTTGAATGTGGTATGGATCAGAAGTAGAATAGAAGTGGAAATTGGAGTTGCCCTCATTTAGCTCTTGATGGAATTGTGCTTGATATGGATGAATCTTACTGATTTTTAAAATCCTATGCAACAACTACTTATGCCAAAAGCATTAGCAATGTCTCTTTAACTTATACGCAGATTCTCAGTAATGCTCAGAATAACATTAAATTCATTGCATTCATTAAACCACTTTTTTACGCCCCGACTTCTCATATTCAATCTTTCCAGTCCGTTGAAATGGTTCTAATAAACTTTGAAAAGCTTCTGTTCTGGGTTGTCATCTATTACGGAATTGTTGTTGACAGATTCTTCCCGCAATTAAAATATTGTTATTAGTTTCTCCCAGCACAAAAATCATATCAACTATTTCTTGCTGCGAAAAATAAAAAACTGAACTTGAAGATATAGAGGATTATAGCCACCATTAGTCTTCACATTCTAAAATTATTCATAATGTTACAGATTGCTGTGCCTTATCAAAATTACATTTTTTTAAATAAAATACACTGTATTTCACTCCATATTTGGAATCTGCTTGACTTCCCCATTACAACAATATATGGTTACGATGTGTTCTAAGGGGTATTTGAAAAGTTACAAGCAATTCTCTATAAATATCGTTACAAGTTCAATACCCTGTACAATGTAAATGAAATTCAAGAATGAAGATCTGTTGCGACCAAATCATTCGAGTAGTAGTCAAAATTCTGGAAAATTATGTATTTCGTTAATATTCATTCAGTCTGATACAGGGCGAATAAAAATACATTATTTTCTCAGTTTTTTCAAATGTGAGTATTGAAAAGTACTACTAGCAAACTTCTTTTTTATCAAGCATTCCCTATACCTAAAATTATTAGTTCTTGAGATTTTTTTATGCAAAACATTGATTATGTACCTATCTAATCATTTAACAATTAATAGTGAGTTAGCCATGATCTATATGTCAGAAACTGACATGTTACCATTGCTGTTTAGTACTATAGAGGTTAAATTAGAAATACAAAGAAAAAACGATATTACAAATAAATTATAGGAACAAAACAATAGAAAACAATCCTATTTTACTACAGTATAGGTGCACATCTTGATTATTATAACAGGTGTTTGAAATGACCTCCAAAGACATCTATGCATGCTTGAAAGCGATCATTAAAAGAGTTACTCACATTATGAAGTATTTCTATAGAAACATTCTGAAATTCATTCCGTATTCTCTCTGTCTTGTAATCCCTTGTGGTTGGAGGCATTTTGTACACTTCATTCTTAATGTGTCCCCAGAAAAATGAGTCCATTTTATTGAAGTCTGGTGACCTTAGTGGCCACTGTACTGGACCATTTCTTCCAATTGATCTTCCAGAAAATTGTTCATTCAGTTCACCATTAATTGATTAGCATGAGCAGGCGCACCATTATGCAAAAACCACATCCTTTGACGTGTACGACTTCTTCCAATAAAATGGTAAATGGTTTACTAGAATCTAAATACATCTCAGCATTTAAATGTAACTCAAAAAACTATGGCCTGCTACATTTTCAATACCTCCTCACACATTTAATGACCATCTAGTTTAGCTGTGTGTAACTATATCATATGGATTAGTTGATGAATAATAATGAAAGTTATGCCTGTTAACCCAACCGTTTTAATGAAACGTGGCTTCATCTTCAAATAGAACATATTCGAAAAAGTCTCTCTGTTGATTAACTTCATAAAGTTTATTGTTAGCATTTCCAATTCAATAACTACAACCAAGGCGCAAAAATTTTCCAAAAAAATTGAGGCCCTCGAAGCTGAAGGTCGTTGCAAGTTAAATGAGCCAAACTGAAAAGCAAATTAAAATGAAAAATATTATCATTCATGGAATTGATATAAATGAAACTGGAAATTGTAACGACATAGTTCTGGATTTGTTTTGAATAAATATGAATATAGTGGTAAATCCAGACCCTATAGATGCATGTTTCAGGATTGGTAATGTTATCAATAATAAAAGGCCGATATTAGTGAAATTTTCGTCAATTTATTATAAAAATCTGGTTTATAAAGATAAAAAATGCTTGAAACATCTTGGTATACTAATAAGTCATCTCAACAAGAAATTTTAAAGAAGACGTTAACGACTATAGGAAATAAGGGCGCAGTATGGACCAACAACAGAGATGTATTCGTCAAATATAAAGATGATGACAGAACTTCTGAGGATGACTGACTGACTGACAAAAATTAAAGTAGAATAATATATTTGCTTTTATTTTTTCACACTTATTATAAGTAATAATTGGCGTTTTGTTTGAACTACATTACAATTTAATTACAGCATAATTGTTTTTAAAATTAAATTTTAGAAGACTGTGCAATTTGACTTTCACTGTTCGAGAGTAATTACCATTATTTATTTATTATTTCTCTTGCTTAAAATGTGTTTGCTTTTTATTCTAAAGATTTATTAATAGGTACCTGAACAATACAGTGTTTAATTATATTTCGGCTGATATTAGTATTAGTCTCACAATTCCTAATGTGATATGTTATTATTGCTTGTTTGAATGTAAGATCATTAATTCCTTCTTTGCATAAAGTAAAAGAACTAATTTCAGATAATTGTATAGATATACTCTTAATTTGTGAAATGTTGCTAAAAACTCAGTCAATAGTAATCAATTAAATATTGAAGGTTATGAAGTATACAGGGTCGATGCCAACGGAAGGGGTCTGTGTTTGTATACTAATAATAAACTAAAATGGGAGGTTATAGACTATTCTCAGGATTTTATCTGGGGGCAGTGCTGGATAAAAAGTACAATCAATAAGAAAACTACAGCTGTGGAAGTTTTTACAAACCTCAGGTACAGAACACGAATTTATTTTTGGATTCTTTGGAAGCCTCGTTGGGAACAATTTTTGCTACAGTAGATGAACTTATTGGACTTGGATAATAATAATACTGTGAAAAATGTTTATACCTTAATGGAATCTTCAAACTTAAAACAATTAATAGATGTCCCAACAAGAGTAACAGCTACTTCAGCAACTCTCTTGGATTATTTAATAGTCCGAGAGGAGGTGGTAGTGGAAAAAGGAATAATTCAAAATAATATTGCAGATCCATGCTATTGTGTATTGTAAGTTACCAATTGGGGGGGGGGGGATAAGTATTTACCCAAAATGCATGTTTTAAGCATTTTGATGATGATCTTTTCCAAAGGGATTTGTTCGATATTTCCTTTTTTCGTATATATGACCAAGATTCCATAGATGAAAAAATATTGTATCTTGTAAATTGCTTAATACAGTTATGTCACGGACATGCTCCATTCATTACAGCAAGAATAACTAAACCCAAGGCTCCCTGGCTGACTTATTCAATAAATGAAATGATGCGGGAAAGAGGTATCGAAACACAAAATCACAAGTTCATCTTAAGTCATATAAAGAGTTACGTAATTATATGAATAAAGCTATTATAAGTGAAAAAAGACTGGGATGGGCAGCATACGGCAAATTAAAGTACATCTTCAGCATGAATATTCCAATGCATTTGAAAACAAAAGTCTATAACGAGTATATACTGCCTGTTGTCACGTATGGTTGTGAGACCTGGGTAATAACCAAGAAGATAAAACATAAATTGGAAGTACATCAGAGAGCCATAGAAAGACGTATTTTGGGAATTTCCCTGAGAGACCATAAAACAAATACTTGGATACAAGAAAAAACCAAAGTCTTTGATATAATAAAAAGAATTGGTTCCCTAAAATGGCAATGGGCAGGGCACGTGGCCAGGCATACGGAAAACTGGAGCGGGTATGTCACCAGATGGAGACCTTGGGCAGAGAGGAAGAGTGTTGGAAGACCCCAGCAAAGATGGTACGACGAGATAAAGAAGGTCGTGTTAATTAACTTTTACAGACATAATTGACTGATAACATCTAATTTCTCGGATGTGTTTGTTTATAATACTATTCGTGACATAAAAACAAATGCTGTTGGTTCTGATGGGTTAAATATTACCATGATTAAGCTTTGTTGTCCTCAAATTATTTCTTATAATAATCACATAATAAACTTTTGTTTGTCTAAGAATGTGTATCCTTCAGTATGGGGAAGAGCAACTGTGCGAGTTATTCCTAAGGTAAGTAATCCAAAAGAGTATAAAGATCTTCGTGCGATAAGTATCCTACCTACTTTATCAAAAATCATTGAACAAGCAATGTAGATGCCGATAAAGGAACATTTGGATTCATTTTCATTATTCCCTTCTATACAATCAGGATTTCGTAAGGGTTGTTGCTGCACAACGGATCTTCATATTGTTGATGATATTATTAAAGCCACCGACGAGGGTAAATGCACATTACTGGTGCTATTGGAATTTAGGAGAGCTTTTGACACAATAAATTATGATTTACTGATCAATATATTATATTACTTAGGTTTCTCTACTAATTCTCTGGTGTTAATGGCTAATTATCTTTAAAATAGGCAACAAAGAGTTTTGTTTGATAATAAGTTCTCGGAATTTCTTCCACTTTTATCAGGAGTGCCGCTGGGTTCAATTCTTGGTCCTTTGTTTTTTTCTATTTATACTTCCCAACTATTAAAATGCATCTTGAATTGTAATACTCATTTGTACACAAATGACACTCAGCTATATTTCAGCATCCCTCTCCAAATGATACACACAGCTTGCAATAGAATAAATGAAGATCTTAATAAATTTGTTTCTTCGGTGGAAGACCACTGTCTCATTATTAATTCCAATAAATCGAACGTCCTCTTATTTGGATCTAAATTAAATCATCAGCGAGTCTTGAATTGGGTAAATATTAGAATAAATAGCTATAAACTTGAATTGGTGTCTGAAGCTAAAAACTTAGGTGTAATGATGGACTCAGAATTACGTTTGGAAAAACATATAAACAATTTACTTCAAAGGGCATACGTATCCCTGAAAACGGTCTATGGTATTAGACACTTTTTGCCTTTGCACGTTAAAAATATATTATGTGAAACCTTAGTTTTGTCAGTTTTTAATTCCTGTCTGACCTTACAATATAAAAAAAAAGATACAAAAAATGCAAAATTGTTGCTTACGTCTTATATTTGGAATTAGAAAACGTCAGAGAATAAGTTATAAATTAAAAGAAATTGGTTGGCTGAACATGGAGAATAGACGAACATTGCACTCCGCTTGTATTTATCACAAAATCTTACTTACTAAAAAACCTTCTTATTTATATTAGTCCAGTAACTGAAGGTCCAAAGCTGTAAATAATTCAGAGAATTATTCACACATAGCTCAATTTGTAGGTCTTCAAACAAAAAAACCTTTAACACGATAGCGACTCAGGAAGGGGCTGAAAATGCCCCCCCCCCCCCCCCCTTAACCCTAGAAAACAGGTTTCCTGCTAATATCTTCCAAAATATGCCAGTCACAAAATTTTTGTTCAGACAAAAAATGAAGATCGTTTTATTATCTACAAAAATGTTCTTTATCATATTTTTCGAAAACCCAATATTTTTCAAGATAATGGGAGCCAAAAGTCTGTTCATTTCCCCGCGGCTGTGCGTCTATGAGTGCTACTGTCTATGCGTTAACTTGTATAGGCAGGCGGACAAATTGTTCCATATCTCGGGCAAAAATTAACATTTTCCCATGATTCAAAGTTCATCTTAATGGGAAAATCCATAGCTATCATGGCATGTGACTTAACGTCCGTTTTTATTTATTTTTAATTATTAAAAAAGCGGTCAGTCTTTTTTCATGATATTTTGAGTACATTTCATCAATTTATTCATATTTTTTTTTAAAAAATAGCCTTTCATGATAATTTTTTTTATAACGGGACCTTGGGTGGTCGTGCATGATCCAAGAAATTTTGGTGCACGATCTCTCTCGCGTTTTAAAAAAATAATCATTTGTTTATTGCCCTTCTTGAGCCGTTCTCGGAGCTCTTTAGAATCTTCGAAACAAGCGCGAGTTAAAAAATTATTATTTACTATATTGCTCTCTAATGCACACCATTTTAAAGCTGCGATGGTCTAGTTTTGGGATTTTTTTTTTAATTTTCAACAGGGTCTAATTGTCCGGAAATCGGGAAAATTCATCATATGACCCAGAATCGGACTTCTCTTTTCAAATACTTCTTGTTCCTCGCTCTTTATTTTTTCAGGATTAATAACCTGATGGAATTAAAGCTGATATTCTCACCTTTTAATTCATATACTTTGATCCCCATATTTCTCCTTGGTTATTGAAAGTTCTTTACAATTCTATTCCCCGTTTTTACGCTCCCCCTCTCATATTTGTGGCATCTTACATAGCCTAACCTCGCATACCCACGCGACCACGTTTTTAGTCTGCTACTATTGGTAAACATCTACAATTGGTCTGTAAAGGCCGAAAGAGGGAGATCAATGTATTCCCAATTCTACCGAGCGGAAATTTGGCAAGAAACTACTATATCTATTCACTATGAAAATTATGGAATTTTCGACGTCGATTTTTGGGAAAAATATTGGTCTGGCGAAAAAATTGGTCAGGACCATTATTGTAGATAAAGAAAAGATCTCCATCTTTTGTCTGAAGAAAAATTCTCCAATTCCTATATTTTGGCAGATATTCGCGGGAAACCCTTTTTCAAGGGTTTAGGGACCCATTTGGGCCCTCTTTCTTAGTCGCTATCATGTTAAAGGTTTTTTTGTTTGAAAGTATCTGGGATGAACTGCAAATTGAGCAACATACGAATAATTCTCCGAATTATTTATAGCTTTCGATATTTTCAGGTCTTGAGTTACTGGACTATATTGAAAAATAACATTCAGAACTGATATTCATAACCTAAATATTAGAAATAGAGGGACATTAAATGCTCCACCATTTAAAAGTGAATTGTTCAGACGGTCTTTTTGCTACCAGATTTGCTATGAATACCCTCAAACGTTTAAAGCTCAAAATATTAATAAATTTAAAAAATCTGTTCATAATTATCTATTCAATAGACAGCACAGGAGTAATTAACTTAATACTTAATTTAATTTTTGTTACTTTTATTCATTTTTTAATTGACACTCAGCCTATATACCAAATCAGTGTTGGATAGGTATCTACCACAAGGTTAAATGGAAGAGCAACTTTTGTGGCGCCTGTCGCTACGAAGGTTGAACTTCGCCTTTTATTTTCAAATGTACCTACACTATGTTAAGTTATTTTTTTATTTAAAAATGTTATTCGAAAATAATAAAGATATTATTATTATTACAATTATTATTCCTGTTGCAAGTGATGTGGTAAGCATGGATTTTGTTTTTGCCAAGGATTCTTTGCATACTGTAGTAACTTCGTTTTTATTCACTGGATATACTCCTTACACTTGTGTGTGAGTTTTCGGTAACGGCCAGCAAAATATTAATTTCCATAAATACTGAACCCGTGCGATTGAACTACTCTATCAATCTTGCTTTTGTAAGTTGCCACCTTTCAGGAAAACGTTCATGGTAAGGTTTATTGTGCCCCAACTCTTGCTGCTAGTAAGCCGTTTTTATTGTATTCTCCCAATATCCAGATCATATCAACCATTTCATCACTAGTGAAATTCATTTTTGCCTTAGTTCAAATTATTCCAAACACCAAAAAATGTACCAAACTGCTAAGTCAAAAAAACAACAATGTACCTATTATTATGTCAAATATCAGTTTTTGACAAATAAATCATGGTCAACTCACAATTAATTCTTAAACTATTAGATAGGAATCTAATCAATGTTTTGCATACAAAAATCAAAATATCTCAAGAATTAATAATTTTAGGTATAGGGAATGTTTGATAAAAAAAGAAGTATGTTGGTAGTTCTTTTCGATACTCACATAACTTTTTACGATTTTTATGGAAAATTGACTATAACTTTTTAAATACCCCATAGAACACATCTTAACAGTATATTGTAGTAATGGGGAAGTCCATCAGATTCCAAATACGGAGTGAAGTATAGGGTGTTTCATATAAAGAAATATAAATTTGATATGGAACACCCTGTAACATCGTAAATAATTTTAGAATGTGAAGATTAATGATGGCTATAATCCCCCAAATTGATATATCAAACGACATAGGAGATACTGAACTTTATCACACTAATCAATCACCATGTATATACTGTTTGAAATGTCAAAGTAATAGATGTTTGTTTTTAAAAATGGTATTCGACGTTCACATTAATTAATTTCATCTATTTTTTTATCCAATTAATATTTTACTGAAAAAATCATTAATAACTCTGGGTATAGAAAAAGCTTAACACGTTCGCACTGATAACAAATTATAAACTAACTCCAATAGGCCGACATTTTTTTTCACTGTTTTATTTGTAAGTTGTGTTAATATTGTGAATTAAAGTCAGTATATACTTGATATTGAAGTTTTATTTGGCGTTTTATCCTTTTTTTGTGGTGGGTCACGGGTGGGACACGTCGGCCACAAGTAAAATTTAATTGTTGGAACTGTCGTGTCACACCGGTGGCCACCATCTGTTATAGCCTATAACAAGGCGAAAAAGGGAGTAGACGTTTCAGACCAAATGTCAGCTTACTATACTTGCCTTCGGAAAACTCTAAAATGGTACAAAAAAGTTATATTTGAAGTGCTTCTTGGTACGTGTGTAGTAAATACTTGGGCTGTATATAACAATTTTTGCAGAAATATTAAAAAGGGCATTCTTGATATTCGGGCGAAACTAATAATGAAAACATAATTCTGGAGGCGGAGGAAGATGGACCAACTCCAAAGAAAAAACCAAAGAATAAAGGATTTATAGGACACAAATTACTAACACATGAAGGATCAGCCAGAAGGTGCAGAAAACGGTGCACAAATTGCTATAAAAAAATACAACAAGAAAGGGGTCTAAAAGAAGCAAGAAATAAAACTAAAAAAGTAACAACTTTTTGCGAAAATTCCCCAAACAAACCTACTTTATGTTTACCCTGCTTCAACGATATTCATACATAATAATCTAGATTATATGTATAGTTTATAATATCTAACTTTGCGTTTTCACGTAACTTACTTTTATATTACTTTATGGACTAAGAATTTTTTTGTTGTATTGAAAAATTAAGATGTGTTTTCAAGACATTTTAACACTATTTTAATAATAATTTGTTCACTGTAATTTTATTAAGATAATTTCCATTGTAATAAAAGACCAAAATAAAGTTCCTTTCATTCAAACTATAATTTTCACAATTATTGGCGAATCCGCTGCCGGCATATAATTAAGTATCCTGTACCATTACTGTAGCCGTATACTCAATATTAGAAAATCTGCAGTTGTCGTTACAAATTTAGGGTACATATAACTTGTTCTAGTCAGTGTCCCACTGGTGGCCACTGACGGCTAGAAATAAGTTGTGTCGTGGGCCACCGGTGCAAACGTGTTAAGAAATAATAAAGTAGCATAAAATAGGATATTATTACAATCATTTAAGATATCCTAGAAAATAATCAATCCGAGTTACTATTCACCCTGTATCCAAAAACGAAGTTTTTTGATACATCAATAATTTTAAACAACAATAGGGCATATTGAAATGTCTCCAGGTGTAAATAGATTTTTTTATATCAAATGTCTACAATGCTACAGGGTGCTGAAGTAACAGCGAAATTAATATAAAACTGTTTATATCTTTTAATCTACCCAGTATAACATTGCAACACCCTATATTATAGGAACGAGTATAACGAGAAGAGTCTAAGATGTAAGGATATACAGGGTGTTCTATTTGAAAAAATATAGTGTGCTTGCCTGTGTCAATATGAGTAACGCTAAATGGTTCAAAATATTTTGGAAATATGCTCCTATGTGTGTTTCAATTTTTAGTTCAATAAATTTTTCTCGTATCTCGTATGACAACTGAGTAATTGGATTTCCTCGCACTAATGCCGCACCCTGTATATGCAATTATTATTTAATGATAGATTAGATCATAGTGTGCGAATCCTCCCATTATCAACTTGGATTCTACTTACAAGGGCTGCTCCTTAGTGGTGCTGGGAAAACAGTAACAAATCCTTCATTGAATACCTACACAAGACCTTACTAGTTGATGCCAATTACACAACACTTATCAGGTCAGAAAATTAGAAGATCGACTTCTTTATCCTCATAAATTAGTCCAATGTTGGGCCTATCTCAACCCCTTCCATCTATCTCTATGCTGCGTTATACATTTTCAGTGTAAGCCACCTATTGATTTCAATAATCCCCCTACAGTTTTCCCAACCAGGGTCACAATTATTGTATACTGTTCTTTATGTTGTCTATTTGTCTGTCATTGTGGCCTGTGAGCTGTGACGCTCCAATTGCGTTTAGTTACATGATATTTAGCATATCTGACTTTAATTCCTATCTCTCACCCATTCATTTGTTTCCTATTTGATAGTCTTACTACCAGTATTGGTCTCTCCAAAGCCATTTGGTTTTGGCTATTTAGTTCTTGTGCTTTTTTGTTAGTGTCCATATTTGTGCACATGTCAATATTGTGGTGTTTTCATGTTGTTTAATACCTATTTTAAGTATTCTGTCCATGCCAGCCTAGTGCTCCTCTCAATCTCAGCCAAATAATTTGATTTATTTGATTCAATTGTTTGTCCCTAGATATATGTATTCAGTAAGTATTTCTAGTTAAGCATTTAGGGTGACCTCTTTCAAATCATTAATGTGAAGATAGACACTTAAAAATTAACATCAACACTGACAAACGCTGTAACGTTAATTCTATAAATCCAAGAAATAAGTGTCTTCAATTACACCTGAATAATGATTTTATCAATAAAAACAGAAATACGTTGGCCTTCACTTAAATGAAACACTTATTTGGAAATCTCATATTAAAGCTAAACAACACATTGACTTGAAAGTTAAAAATATGAGCTGGTTTATCAACTAAAGGTTGAAAATTTTAATTAGAAATCAAACTGTTTATACATCAATGCTTAAATCAGTGTGGAAATATAAAGCTGTGGGACTGTAACAAACCATCAAAGACCAGATATTCCCGTCCAAAAACGTTAGCTGCAGCCTCATGGTTTTCTTTATAAATGATGTGATTACACACCATTCTAGAAAAAATATAAAACACAGTGCAAACCATCAAAACCACCTCAAAGATTAATTGTTCAGCCTTCTACATGTTCAGACACTATAAAAGATGTTGACCACAAGACAATACTAGGTGAATTCCGAAGAATCATCAATGGAATATACCTGCCTGAAGTAACCCCCTAACAGCCTATTTCCCTACTATAACTTTATTAAACTAGAGTGTACATTAGCAATGTATTAAAAAATATTTATTGCTAACCACCTCCAATGATGAAACATGTGAAATGATGCATACTTAATCTAGTTCAATGTTTTGGAGTGCACATACCAATTATATATACCCAGAAGGTAAGCTCTTTTTAATTAACATTCAGAGTCTACATGCCTAATCACATATTAAATCAGAGACTATTCATAAAAAAATAACAATTGTATCAATAAATGATGTTATGACAATCAATTGAAAATAATTAAATATCTGCTGGATTTCATTTCAGTTTGCACCTGGCTGACTATCGAAGTGTACCGATTTCAAGAACGAGAACCCTCTTATAAGACTCGGAAGTGAATAAATGTACACATCCTAAGCAAGTCTCTAATATATTGTTTACTTCCGGAAGTATAATGTCATTAGGAAACGTATACACTCAATACAAAACATGTGAAACTGAAAGATATATGGAGATACAAAAAAACAGCTAAAATACTGGAATGTTATTTCTCAAAAATCATAACATTAAATGAATGTTAAATACATTAAAAACTTACTTGTTTCTCTTTCATTTGAACAGGCTGAATTTTCGAATTCGCAATCCGTTGACCCAATCCCAAAGGTCTTTTTGAAGGAACGGCCATGGCGTTTTGTTTTATATCAGGAACAAAATTTTCTTTATCCACATGCGCCATAGTTTCCATCTTAAAGTAAAATAGAAATGAAACTATAAAATTTCACGATAACTTCTTGGAAAATTTTAAGGAATATTCCCCGGCAAATCTCCAACGGTCATATCATTGAGTACAGACGTTTATGCGGGAACGGAACTAAAAACGAACAACGGACCTGGTAAACAGCTGAGGCGGTTGAAGTTTGTTTGCATACTCAACCAATCCCGTAACAGATAATTGGTCACATGGTAACATAAGCGTTAACGGCCTTGAAATTTTGAAAATTTTAGAAATAAGTCTGCTCCCAGTACAAATTTTAGACAAAATATTTAGTTTTGTGTATTATAGTAATGAATCAATATTGAAAAAGTCTGAATATCTTACCGAAATTGAGTAAAACACTGAATAAATCCTATTCAATATTACTGTTAACCAGAAGCAGTAAGATGATGAGGAAATACTTTATTTTTCAAAATGTATTTGACAGGTCGAGTTGAAATATACGTACTTTGATATACCTACATATGTATTTATAAAAAAATGTTAACTTGACTTATTACCACTGTTACGGAACAGTGTAGCTGGTTTGTCTGAACCTGGCTTCAGATTGGATAAGAGTTGTTAAATCACTTTAGATTATGATCTTATTTTATTAATAGAGAGTTTTCATACTTCCTTTAATAAAGTTTCGCTTATTTTAACATATACGTATGCGCAAACATCTGTTCTTTCACGGTAGTCTTTTAATAAAATCAAAGAATACCTGCTTTACTTAAATAAAGGGAGGTGATGTTTAATTAAAAGCTCTGTTATTTTAGTGTTTTTAAATAAAACTCAAGGTCTCTAGTTAATTCCACAATATAATACAAGTTATTGAAAATTCTAAAAAATTGACAATTGTTTCGATAAATCAATATCATTCTGACGATGATATTGAATTAACTAGAGACCTTGAGTTTTATTTAAAAACACTAATATGAGCATATTCCACGAAGTAAGGGTCGAGACAGTCAATTTCTGTTATTTTGACAGCTTTTCTGTCATTGTGTCATATTTACTGTCCATATATGATATTTTGTATTTTTTTGAATTCTGTATTTTCTGTATGTGTAATATGTGTTTATTTGTTGTTTTTATATTTTGTAAAAAAAATGTTCCACGTCTTCATCAGTATAATTGTTTATGAGGAATGGAACTCCTTGATTATTCGGTTCATTATTAACCACTAACCACTACCACTCCATTAATATGAAGAACTAGAAGCTCTATATCTTCATCTCCAGCATGATTTCTAATATTGTTGGCCCATGTGGTGTAATATTTCAAATGTTCCAAAACACTTTTTTTAAATCAAACAAATAATAATAAATTACTTTAAACTATAAAAACATGGCTTTTAACCCTAATGTTTCGGTTATTAAAACGAGGAACAAAACAGTTATTATTGACTGTTTAATTAAACAAATGTCATGACACAGTTTATACAAAGAGTCGCTTTCGACAGTCTAATTTTAAAACCACATTACAGGATCTTTGATTAAAAGCAGCCTTTATTTAATAACTCTCTCATCTCTGCATAAATCTTTGAAATACGCTTTCCTAACTTTTTACTCCGCGTACATCGGAGCAGAAAAGAAACGGATGTCTGGTTCACTCTGTGCTCTGGGTGACGGTTTTTTGGAGCAGGGCACTGTTGCCAAAAGTTGTGATTAAATCGTTTTCGAGGATTGATTGGAAATACTTTGAAATGTTTTGTTAATTTGCTGACATTTGTATTAAAATGCAACATTATTCGATTTCAACAATAACATCTACAAGCAAAAAGTTGTTTTTAACCTGTGTTAATTAATATTCTCTGAATCCGTCCCACTGAACTGTGCACTTGTCATCATGTTTGGTTGATATCACATAAGTTGACATCACAGCCTAATTAACACATGCCGTGTTGACATGCCTAGATTTAAAGGTTATGTGGAAATAAACAACAGTTTTTATTATAATTTCAAATTAAACATTTATTTTTAATTCGCCTCTGTTAATAAAGCACAAGACAATGGCAGAGCAGTACAAGTAGGTATCTATTTTATTTATTGGTATAGTATCAATTCACGCAACTTACGATTTTTTTAGGTCATTACATCCAATAAAATTTTATAGAGATTATTTGTCGCATGAGATACGACCAGATGGTAGAGAATTTAATAAATATAGACCTATTCTTCTTAATGTAGGTACAATTGATACTGCAGACGGATCAGCAATAGCAAAAATTGGAAACACCACCATTTTGTGTGGAATTAAAGCAGTAAGCGAATATTTATATTTCCATCTGTTGATTTTAATTCACGAATATCAATATAACCAATTCTACACATTATTAATTCATTCACCAAATTTAGCAGACTTTATATTTTCCTTACAGGAATTATGCAAGCCTAAGCCAGAAGCACAGGATCAAGGATTTTTAATTCCGAATTTAGAATTATCTCCACTATGCTCTCCCAGATTTAAACCTGGACCTCCAAGTGATCAAGCACAAGTTCTTTCACAATTAATATCAGATATTATTCAAAATTCCAAATGTATTGATCTTAAAGACTTGTGTATTTGCCCCGATAAACTAGCATGGTGCCTTTTTGTTGATTTTGAATGTCTAGATTTTGATGGGTCAATAGTTGATGCATGCATTCTTAGTTTCGTGGGAGCATTAAAAACAAGTGAGTTACAAGTTACATATGCTCTAAATTTTTCAAGCGTATTCATTTGACAAATAGAATACAATTAAATACAATCACCCTTAACACCTTAATGCACTCAGACGAGTATACTCAGTTTTAAGAATCTAGATATTTTCATGTTTCCGATTATAGTTGGCTAAACGGTGTTTTTTGTTCACACATAATTTCTAACTGTTTATGTTCGTTACATATTTAAACTTAGCCAAGATATGTTGTATTTACATATTTTCATACTTCTACCACTCATTAGTGGTGAGTGGGAGTCATAATGATAGTGTGAGATCTGTTATGATCCATACATGTTTACATAGTTATCATATTCTAGCTCATGATAAAAGTCGTCACTTATACTAAAACCAAAAAGTTTTAACAGTGCAACAACCTGGTAATGTGCACATAAAGATGAAAGTGTTGTCATATTTAATTCTAAAATGTCTTTATTTTTGTGAATAATTCGGAAATACTTCAAGAAACTAATAATTTTAACATGTATTCTTGAATACTTCAAAATTCAGTTATGTATGTAATACTACAATTTATGAGTCATATAGAAAACGATTATTTTTATGAAATAAACTTTGTACCTGTATTTCTAATGTTTAAGAACTTTCTTCAAACAGTGGCAACTTCTGCCTGAATTGCTACACGAAAGACGCCTGTCTCGCTTTTGCTCATTCCTTAGACAACAAAAGTCAATATGAAGGAGTAACAAAGTTCGGACTAAACCGATTGAACAGTCACACCAGTGGCGGAACAATAATGTGAACAGAAACTAAATTAGGATGGAAATAAAAGTATTAGGAACTTTCAAATATTTTATTTGTTGGAGTTCGATTGTATTATCTAAAATCTATTAATTATTGTTAAGTAATAAAAAATTTCTGATTAGATACAGCCTTGAAAAGTTAAGTTAGAACATCTATCAAGAAATAAATTTATACTTTTTTAAAACCAAAAACAATAGAAAAATATGAATACATGATATTCTCATCTCCTTTTGTCCGGAGAACAAAATCATTTTAGTTAAATGGTTTCTGATTGGTATCTTAATTTCATTTTTCTTCTTAACAAAAAAGTGTATTTTGATTTTTAGGTATTTTGTGCATATGGCTACTAAAAAGTAAATACGATTAACATCATTTTCCAACACATGCTTATTCAAACCTTCAGTCAAATCCATTGTTACAGCTTTGTTCATAACTGTGTTATTTAACAATTCAAATTACTTTTCTATGAATATTTTGTTCAAGAATTCTTAAAACACTTCCAGAAATATTACAAATATGTATATCATCATTTGAAGGATATATTAATCCTCTTTTTCTTTTAGGGGCAATCAAAGAATTAAGCAAATTTGCTTACAGTCCAGTTAATGCCCCAATACATGTTTCACATATCAAGGTATTTGTCAATTGTCAAACAACAAATTTTGCTATATACGTGATAATTTGTTCACTACATGTTGACAAAATAAATGGATTCATAATATAGTCATGATCGATATTTTCAAATAAGTCATAAACTGTGGTCATCCCTGCCTCTTCATCTTTATGAAATTTAGGAATACTATTGTTTATCAGACAAACGGGATCTGTTTTTGCTGGTCTGCAGGACACAACTAAAATGGGAATTTGGTCCAAAGGTGTACAATTACCAATGCCTCCACTTCTAACTTCTGATCTGATTAACAAACTCTTGTAAGTTGACTTAAACTGATAAGCTGTTGGATTGTTATCCCATCCACCTTTGGATCTGATAGAGACAGTACAGGCACCAAAAAGAATGAGTGGTCAGACAAAAATAGAAGTCAACGAAAATGCGCTGTCCATACGTTTTTTTATGAAAAATTAAGTATAAAAATGGGTAAGAAGACGTTGAGTAAAATCTTACATGGTTTGAATTTTAGTTATGAGAAACTAAATAGAAAAAGAGCTCTTATTGAAAGATCTGAAATAGTATTGTGGAGAAGAGAGTATCTAAAGAAAATTAACAAGTTTTAGAAGCGAGAAAGAAATATTTATTAGATATATGGCAGCATGGAAATGTGAAAAATGCACGACATGCAGCTATTGAAGGCTGATTAACCTGTTTAAAAATTCCATCTGGAAAAGGCTGTCGATTGATAATTACACACATAGGAAGTGATAGCAGATTTG
The DNA here is from genome assembly GCA_963921935.1 of Galeruca laticollis. Classification (NCBI taxonomy): domain Eukaryota; kingdom Metazoa; phylum Arthropoda; class Insecta; order Coleoptera; family Chrysomelidae; genus Galeruca; species Galeruca laticollis. The sequence goes on along the minus strand of OY998184.1, from coordinate 11,052,636 downwards.
TGTTAAATGGTGAATTAATATTTAAGTCCAAGAAAAAGGGAGACTACCATGAAGAGATGAACGCAGAGGTGTACAAGAAATGGTTTGGTTGGATGCATTACTGAAAATTTGGAACCAGGATCTGTCGTCGTTATAGATAATGCTCCTTACCGCAGTCGGCACTGCAAAAAAACACCAGAACAGGCAAGGAGAAAAGCTCAAACTCAAGAATGGTTACGGGATAAAAGCATCCCTTATGATTAAAGCAGTGTAAAGAGCGAATTGCTTCAAATTGTGAAGATACATGCCTATAAATATAAGAAACTTGCTGTAGATGAATTAGCATTGAGCCATGGAATTACTGTATTAAGGTTACCCCCGTATCATTGTGAGTTGTATCCAATTGAATTAACGGGGGCAAAAGTTAAACATGATGTGGATGGAAAAATCGAACGTTTAAGTTAGCTGATGTGCACCTTCTTAAGAAATCTTTGGAACGCCTTCTTAAGAAATCTTTGGAACAAATGACACTATAAACTGGAGGAAATATATGACTCATGTTCAAAATGAAGAAAAGAAAATGTGGGTTGTAGACAATATGGCCAATAAAGTTATCAATGATATTATTATCAATGTAGGTACTGGTTTTCGTGTAGATGGACTGTAACTATGCACTGGATACCTTTTACTACATTTATTAATAACACAAAGTAACAGAACATCATATTATATTGAACATTTTTAAGTAATGACATGACATGACAAGTGATGACATAAGATGGGGTTGACTAAACATGCCCCCGGCCTTGAAAGTCCTAGGCTAGCTTTCAATGGGAAGAGGACAAAGTCTGGTCACTGCACGGGTAACTTCACTATCCGCAGTTTTCACTGAGGCAACGCGATTAACACCGTCCTTGCCTGGTATTAGTTTAACGATCCGTCCCAAACGCCATCTTGTGGGTGGCATGTTATCATCTCTTATCAGGACTAATTGTCCAGTATCTAGGCTTCCAGAAGACATTTTCCATTTGAATCTCTGTTGTAGCTTGTTGATGTATTTTCGGCTCCATCTAGTCCAGAAATGCTCCAACATTTTTTTTAAAAGCTGATATTGACTCAGTCGGTTTTCCTTGATATTGTTGATTGGCAATTCGGGAATTGCTTCCATTGGTCTTCCAATTAGAAAGTGGGAGGGAGAGAGATAGGTCAAATCGTCAGGATCAGCGGTTAAAGGAGTAAGAGGACGAGAATTGAGCACCGCCTAGATACGAACGAGTAACGCTTGAAAATCATGAAAAAACAACTTATGGTCACCTATTGTACGCTTTAGGTGGTATTTTAAACTTCTCACCCCGGCTTCCCAAATACCCCCAAAATGTGGCGAATTTGCCGGAATGAAATGCCACTCAATGTCTGAACGAGAAGCCTCGTCGATGATCTTCTGGCTGTGATTTTTTACAAAAGAACTCATATCTAACATTTCGCGGTTAGCTCTGACAAAATTGGTTCCGTTATCGGAGAATACCTGAGCTGGTTTGCCGCGACGGCTAACAAAACGATAAAATTTTATTAATGTTACTACATATGTATTCGGCTTCTTGTCGAGTACCTACGCATGTTAATAGATCATCTACGTACATATCGTTTCGAATTATGTTCGCAATTAATGGAAAATCGCGCTCGCGCTCTTTTGCAGCCTCGAAAAGACAACGTATAGCTAAAGAACTAGCGGCGGTGGTTCCGTAAGTAACCGTATTCAACTGAAACGTTTTAACTTCATCATCAGGATTGGAACGCCAAAATATTTTTTGTAAATGACGCTGTTCAGGATTGATAAATACCTGTCGGTACATCATTTTAATGTCACTCGACAAGACAATGTTTCGTGTGCGAAAACGTAATATAATGGATAACAAGTCCTGTTGGATTGTTGGACCAGACATTTGAATGTCGTTCAACGATAGTCCTGTAGTACTTGGACTAGACGCGTTAAAGACAACACGCAACTTAGTAGTATTGCTTGACTCCTTTAATACACCGTGATGAGGCATAAAATAGCCGCTGTTGCTGTCGTCTTCTGATTTTACTTGAGACATATGTCCTAGCTGCTCATAAACTTCCAGAAAATCTGTGTATAACTTTCTTAACTTATCATCAGCCACGAGCTTGCGTTCTAATAACAAAAAACGTTTAAACGTTAAGTCGCGCGAATTACCCAGCAACTTTGGTGGTTTTTTAAAAGGCAATGATACCACGTATCTACCCTCTTCATTTATATATACGTCCCTTCCGAAACTGTCCTCACATGCTTGCTCTTCAATCGAGAGTAATTTCTTTACTTCAATCTCCTCAACTTCCCAAAACTTGGAAAACTGTTCCTGGATGTCGACGTTTCTGGAAAAGTTACAACGAGATTTCGTACTGTTTGATAACTGCAGCCCGCCCGCAACTACCCAGCCAAGATGGGTGTTGTGTAAGACAGGGCTAAGAAACCCTATATATTAATTTGACCCACGCTTAAAAGTAGAAAAAAAATTTCTGCCCCTAGTAATATATCGATAGGTAACGGAGAATAGAAATCTGAGTCGGCTAGCTCAATGTTTACAGGAATCTGTAATTTTTCCATATCAATGGATATTTCGGGTAAGTCGGAAGTTATTTTATCTAGGACAAAACAAGATATATTAAATGCAAGATCATTATTCACTGACTGAATTTTCAAATCGCATTTATGTTTAACGTATGAATTTTTTTCGCTTATACCGGAGACAGCTAAATTCGTCTTTGTCTTTTCTAAGTTTAATTTTTCGCATAAATTTGCAGTAATAAAACTAGATTGCGGTCCGCAATCTAACAGTGCTCGGACTACCAAAAAGCTATTGTTTTTGCCAAATGCCTTTACCTTAGCTGTGGATAATATCGTCTGCTGAGTGGTGCTATGCCACAATTAGTAACGCTTGCAATATTAGTTTCTAATTGTGCATTTTGGCTTATATCGCTTTCTTGACACACATGCGATGCTGTTCCCGCCTGTTCTCTACCATGGTCATGTAGGATTGTATTATGTTTTGATCCGCAAATCTTACACCCGCACCAATTGCAGTCATTAGCAAGGTGGCTTCGCTTTAGGCAGTTCAGACAAAGGTTTAATTCCCTAACTTTATTGACACGATCCTTTGTTCCTAATTTTAAGAAGTCTGAACAATAAAAGAGACTGTGATCCCTTTTGCAATTGAAACACACAACTTTTACTTCGTTTGAATCATATTGTTTGTTCGCGCTGGATAAGCCGCGGGAAGAATTGTGAGCTTCGTTTCTTGAACTATTACCTGAACTAATAGAATTTTCTCGAATATTATTGAACCTTTCGTTGACTCGCTTGCTTTGATCTGAATTAATCTCAATTGTTTCTAATAGATTGGCTCGCTTTTTTAGAAACTCTTTAAAGTAATTTAAATTGATCGCGTCCTGATTTGATTTGTATTTTTCCCACTCTTGGGCCGTATTTTTATCTAGTTTGCTCGAAACAATATAAATGAGTAACGTGTCCCAATGTTCAATTGGCTCACCTAGTTGCTTAAGACTATTCAAATGTTTATACAAGTTTTCATAAATGTGTCGGATTTTAGTCGCGGTAGCCGCTACAATGCTTTCCATATTAAATATGGCCTTTAAATGATTCTGTATTAATAGATTTGTATTATTGTATCTTTCACATAATGTATTCCAAGCTATGTCGTAGCTATCGGCAGTAAAGTCCAATGCTTGGATAACGAGAGGCGCAGATCCGATTAGTGATGCTCGGAGATAAAGTAATTTCTGGATTTTATTAATACTAACGTTGGAATGAATTAATGATTCGAACATGTCCCTGAACTCCATACACGTCTCGTAAGTACTGAATCCCCTGAACTACGACCAACAACGAAACCCTTTTTGACAGAACCATGCTCGCTGCTACTTACATTGTCTGAATCGTATTCTGCTTGATACTCTTTTGCTTGTGAAAAAACTGTAAAATACCTATTCGTGAAATCTTCCCTCTCTATCAGCTGAGCTTCCGGTTCATCGACAAGACAATCTATCTCATTTTGGAGGTCCTCAAAACAATTAATTAACCGTTCAATGTCATTAATTCGATTATCAAGCTCTAAAATTTTGTAACGCTCCAACGGCTTGGCCGCTCTATTTGAATGCAAATTCTCAAATGATGTAAGACATTTCTCAAAAACAGTTAATTTCGTTTTGAGGGTACCTCGCTTTTTAATAAGAACTTTTACCTCAGTATTATCCTCCGTTTCAGGCATTTTTTACAATGAGTTTTATTCGTGATATTAAATATATATATATATATATATATATATATATATATATATATATATATATATATATATATATATATATATATATATATATATATAGGCCGGTTTAGAACGTCTTTCGACGTTGTCCGACGCCTTGCCTCCATCTTTTCCTGTCGTCCCAGTCCACTTCTTGCAGGTTTCTAGCACTCATGACTTTAACCACGCCCTGTTTCCAATTGGTTTTCGGTCTTCCTCTTTTCCGACGTTCTATCGGTTGCCAGTTCATTACTTGTTTAGGGAGTCTTGTTTCTGACATACGTTGTATGTGCCCATACCATGTAAGTTGTTTTTTCTCTATGTCGTCTATAATGGTACCTTCAATCCCCATTATTTCTTTAATGGTGCCATTCCTGATTCTATCTCTTCTTGAAATCCTGAGTGATCTTCTCATCGCATCCATTTCAACAGCTTCTAATCTTTTTTTATATTTCTCTGTTAGTCTCCAGTTTTCAGATCCATACAATAGGCTGCTTTTCACTAAAGTTTCATATATATTGAATTTTCTGTTCTTTGTAATATTTTTATTCCACAGAATGCCGTTGAGACAAGATATAGCTTTTTTCGCTGTTGTTATTCTACTTTCTATTTCTTTGTTATCTGTCCCAGTTGAGTCAAATGTCACTCCCAGATAGTTATAGGCCTGACAGTGTGTTATTATTCGATCATTATTTAATGTTAGATCACTAGGTTCTCCACCGATACAAAGATATTTGGTCTTTTGAATGTTGACCCTTAGACCCCAGATTTCGTACTCTTCAATCAACTTGCGCATCATGTACTCCATATCTTCCTTATCATTTGATATAATTGCTTGATCATCGGCAAACTGCAAAGTATAAAGTGTTGTGTTATCGAGTTCTATTCCCATTCCATGAATTTTCCTTTTCCATTGTTTTAAAGCTGCTGCCACATAGATTTTGAACAATGTTGGCTATATACAACATCTCTGTCTCAAACCTTTAATCACTGTAAATTCATCAGTGATATATTTTCCTATTTATACTTTTGAGTTTGCTCCATTATAAAGATTTTGTAGAGCTGCAATAAGAGTGTGATTGATGTTGGTGTCTTTTAGAACTTCCCAGAGTTTCATCGTTACATGTTCTTCCAGCACGAAATCCGCTTTGTTCTTCTTCTTCTTGACCTTTAATTTCATCCTCTATAAGATCTCTCAGTACTCGTCCATACAGTCTACTGACTGCACTTGTTACGGATATTCCTATGTAATTTTCACATCTTTTTCTATCGCCTTTTTTATAGATTGGTGTTATATATGCAGTTTTCCATTCTTCTGGAACGGGATGTCCATTAATGCACATTTTGAATATGTACGCTAGACCCCCGAACAATGTATCTGTTCCATTCTTCAGAAGTTCAGCGCACGCACCCTCAGGGCCACAAGCTTTTCCATTTTTCAAACCTTTTATTGCTTTTTTGATTATATCCCCAGTGATTTCAATGTTTTCGCCTTGTATATCTATTTCTTCCGTAATTGATTCATTCAAATATTCTTGTCTGTCTTCAGTAAGTAATTCTTTATAGTAGTCTATCCATTTTTTTGTTTCTATTATCTGTATGTGTGATCTTTCCTTATGTGATGTTCGAACTGAATTTATGAATCTCCAAGCTTCTGTGTTTTTCCGTCCTCCAATGTAAGTATCAAAATCGTGACATTTCTTATCCCAAAGTTCATTTTTTTCTTTCTGAATCAATTTTCTTGTTTCACGTTTAATTATTTTGTAGTGTTCGAGATCATCTGGATTTTTTGTGTTTAACCATTTTAGGTATACGTCTTTCTTTTGTTTTACTAAAACTTCTATATCTTCATTCCACCACAAATTATCACTTATATATTGCTTATGTGTTCCTAATGATTCTTTAGCCGCTTCTTGTATACTTGAGATGATGTTATTATAGGTTTCTTGAAATGTGAGGTCTTGAAAATTTGGTATCAGCTTATTGTCTAGTCTTTGTTGATATAATTGTATTGTACTGTCATGTATCAGGCTATCAAGATTATATTTTGTATGTGGCACTTCTTGTAAGTCAATCGTTTGGTTGTCTTTATTTTGTACTTTATATTTTAGCGAAAAGAATATTTTGGCTCGTACCAGAAAATGATCTGATCCACCACCAAAAGCTCCTCTTAGTACTCTGACATCATTTATCTGTATGCTTGATTTTTGTCTAAGGATGAAGTAATCTATTACTGATTTCAGATTACGTGTTGGTTGTGTCCAGGTGTATCTATGTATATCTTCACATAATTGTATGAGTCTGTTGCCATTATCATTCATTTGCACCTCTCCAAATGGGCCTACAATATTACTGTTGGTCATTTTTCCTGTTCGGCTGTTGAAGTCACCCATCATCACGATCTCTCTAGAGTTCCCAATCTTATTAACAACTTCATTGAGGATCTCAAAGAAGGATTCTTTATTAGCGATTGATTCATCGTCTGAAGGGCCATATACTGCTATTAACGTGACATTATGTTGGTGGAGTTTGATATTCACTGTTAAGATATTTTCATTGATAATTTCGTAATTTGTAATTTTGTTTTTTAATGTTGCCTTTATTAAGATGGACACTCCTCTTTTTGCTCGCTCTTCCTTTGGTACCCCGCTATATATATGGAGATATGTACCAATTCGTTCAGTACCAGTGCCTTTTTTCTTTGTTTCGGTAAGGGTCACCACATCCATTTCAGTTTTTCTATTTCTGATACAATGATGTTGACTTTGTGTTTTACTCCCTGTATATTCCATGTTCCCATTTTCATTAACCGTTGTCGTTGCTTTTGTCGTTTACCAGTATATCCGTCCGTGCTTCCGAGGCGATGTTTAGGCTTTTTAGCAAGTTGGATTTTTACGTATAGCAGGGAGCTAGCCTGCTGCTACAACCCTCCTCCTTTATCCGGGCTTGGGACCGGCAGCAGTATCATCGAGCTACGTATCTGAATAGCTATAAGTAATTATTTCAAACAAAATAATGACACCCTGTAAATAATCAATGTACTTTATATTTTCCTGTGTGTGGACTAGGCCAGAAATAACTGAATTATTACCTGTGTATTCGCTTTAATTATTTGAATGTGGACTAGGCCAAATATAGCTGAATGGATACCTGCGTATCTTATCGATTTAAATATCGATCGAATCAATAAACAAATAAATCATATATCTGTTGTGCTTTTATGAATTTCAAACGCCAGCAATACGCCGTACCGGACAGTGTGCAATTATCATGAAATGTATAAAAATCAATGAGCATTGGATCATAGGACTAATTTATGTTTCAATGTATTAAAAACCATGCATAATAATACTTCACCGACCAGTTGTGTTTTCTATCAGGTGCATCACTCGACGGTACAGCTATCCTACTTGAGCTGCCGCAAAAAATGTCGATTCACAACGGCAATAATTGACTGGACTACGGCTTCACTTCCAATGTCTCCCAAATTTCCTTCGCAAATTAGCTTTGCTTTTAGAAACTATAACTTTAATTGTTTATGTATTCGGCGAAAAGAACCATGTTTTCGTGTAGATGGACTGTAACTATGCACTGGATACTTTTACTACATTTATTAATAACACAAAGTAACAGAACAGCATATTATATTGAACATTTTTAAGTAATGACATGACAAGTGATGACATAAAATGGGGTTGACTAAACGGTACTAGTGATATTGATGGTGAAAAATGGGGAAATAACAAAGGGTATGTTCTAACATTGTTGTTCGGTGTTACGAGTTTTATTTTTGTACCTATGATTTCCGTAATTGAAAAAAATTCCTTTTGTTTTCATTGAAGAATTTTCTTTGTTTCAAAAATATTTCCCACATAAAAAAATAGTTCAGGAAAATGTAACAATGCTATTTTGGACCCTGCAAAAAAACGTCCACGCGACTGTGCAAGACCTATATGTGTACAGGCGGAGGTCATCGCACTTTCCAAACTTTATGGTTCGATTTTATATAGCATATAATACGTTATTATACGTATTTTCTTGGCTCTTGATGCATTTTTATTAGTTTTTTTTGCCCTCTTGGATAATGAAGAAGATTTGATACTTAGTTCCGATGATGAACATATAGTCGTTAGAGGCATTGACTGAAATAAATATTTCTGATGACGACATTTTGGCCTGACAATGGTGTCCTTTCTCGCAAGATATTCCTGCGCATCCATCATTTGCTTTCACTGAAGATCCAGATATAAAAAATAATGTTGAGCATTACACCTGCCTTTGAGCTTTTTTTGGATGATACATTATTTCAACTTATACCAGATGAAGCAAATAGATATGCAAAATTTATGGTTCATTGTAAATCAAATACCTACATGGTTTGAAACAAATCAAAATGAAATAAGAGTATTTGTTGCTGTTGTACTTTTACAAAGTATAATCTGGAAACCAGAATACCGTCATTATTGGACAAGAAGTGCATTAATATGTACACCATTTTTTTCTGGAGTGCATGACGAAAACGATTTGAGGCTATAAAACAATTTCTACATTTTTCAAATAATGGCTAATTTGATCCAGCAAACTATCCTTGTCCAAAACTCAATAAAATATGGCCAATTTTAAAATTTCATGAATCGACTACGCCTGAAAAATTAGTAACTATTAACGGAAGCTTGCTACTTTATAAAGGTCGTCTGGGATGGGTACAATTAATTATGTGAATCAAAAAGTGGTTACATATATAATTTTATTATTTATACAGGCAAAAATATTATCTTTGATAAAGAGTTTAGCGATTTTTTGGTGTTATCACAAGTGGTAATGACACTAATTAAACGTTTATTGAACTATGAACAATTATTATAATTCACCACAATTAGCGGATATTTTGATAAGTAATATGACTGATGTATATGGCACGTTACGAGTATCGCGGAAAGAAGTACCCAAAGAATTGAACAAAAAATTAAAAAAAGGAGAGACATTGGTTTTCAGAGAGGAAAGGTATCTGTGATAAAGTGGAAGGATAAGAAATATATCTCTTTTATATCGACCATCCACAATACATCAATAAGAGATAGATAGATACACGCAAAGGAAGAATAAAAAAAACTACAACTTGTGTTGGATTATAATCATTTTATGGGCAGTGTTGATCAACATCTTCACTTTCAATTGCGAACCACCACCTCAGATAATTATTCGACCGTATACCCGTATGACTACTTATACGGTCGAATAATTATATGTGGTTCGCAATTGAAAGTGAAGATGGCGCCAGCTGACTACTTCTCGCAAGTGTTAACTACACGAGCCAAATGGGGTTTTCGGAGGACGGAATCTTCAGTTCAGATTAGAGATTCTGAACTAGAAGGCATTACGGCACTCTTGAAGAGACCCAAGTTGGTCGAAACCGATCAGTGTACTATGCCCTTCTCCTTTCGGTTGTGAATCACCACAGATGTGTCTATCGACAAAAGGGTCGATCGACGTCACGTTCTTCAAAGGGGATGTAATTCAATATTCTGCGTAGTATTGGCCAGGAAAGTAGTTGTTTTTCTCTTCGAAGAAGGGTCAGGCTAATATGTCGAAATTATTGAAATTTTGACTAAAACGTAGATGCAATAGAAAACCGAAATTTATTTTTCATATAGACACCTCGTCTTTTTATACAGTAATCGCAGACATGCATGTTTCTGGTTCATTAGCTGTCCTCGGTACGGTATAACCAAGTAAGGGTGTAAAACTTGGGAGCAAAGCTGTTGACCGAAACATGGAAAAACACAAAACAACGGATTTCAACTGGAACATCCGAACGCATTGTTTGTGTCTTCAATTGGAAAAACCCGAGTTTTCGAGACAACAATCAACATCGACAAGGAAGCGCATATAGCTCTCCTGTCTGAAACTTCCGACCCAGAGTAATGAAACAAACGACAAACAAGATGGACAAATATCATGTATAATGTAAATAACAAACAACTAAGAGAGTCTTGGCTAATTCACGCAGAAAGAAAAAGGGCTTCTGAAACCGCAGTTTGTTTTGCTCCCAAGTTTTACACCCTTACTTGGTTATACCGTACCATATATTCAGGATGGGTTTTATTATTTTTACTTACAACTTCTTGAAGAGTTTTGAAATGGAAGACAGCAAGCTTATTCTGCCGTCCCAAAAACATGCCGTATCTACAAAAAAATCAGATTTTAGAATTTTTGTCTGATTGAGTTCGTGGCAGGCTAATTTACCTTATTACTAAGCAAAAATGCCGTATTGTTGTTTAATATATTGAAAATTCGACATTTAATTTAGTCGTATGTGAAAAAGTAGTTGCCTGTCCTAATGAAATATGCCGTACGTATGTAATACTGAGCACAAAAGCCGTGTCTGCTTCCGCGCCTATGCATATACGGCGTTTTCAGTTGGGACATGTCAGATGCGGAATTTGTTCTTAGAAAGCACGCCATATTTATGAAAATGCATTGCGATTTGCATTCAGTTGCCCGAGTGATTTTCAAGTGACAGCGTGGAGATTGGTGTTATTTTCACGAGGTTTTTAAAATAGGCAGGTATGTTTGTATTTTTAAAAATAGCATGAGCATTTATTGAACTACAATATTCGTAGGAAAATGTCGAGTAGATCGAAGAAAAGTATGTCCATGGTTCTCAAAGAACCCGATGTTATATAATTATTGATGGCCTGATAATCAGCTCTCCTAAAATCCACAAAATTTTTTTCTGTAGGAATTGGAGTAAATATTTTTCCTATATGAACATCACATTCAAGAGCAGTGTGATGATGATTATTATCAAGTAATAAATCTGTGGCTTTAACTGCATTTACGGAATGAGGTTCATTACAAAAAATTAAATCCAGAAAGGCATTGCGAGGGTTTCGGATAACATTCAGTTGTTTTAAATTTATGAAAGAAAACTGCTCATCAACGATATGTGCAGGATATTGCAGAGGGCACTGAACAAGCAGTCCGTCATCCTGAGAATTACCCCAAGTAGCTAAAGGTAAATTGTAATCACCAAATAAGTATAATAAAAATGCAGGATAACGGGCAGCCAAGTCTTCAACAGAATTTACATGATCCATGTAAATAGTATCAATGAAGCCTGGCGGGATATATGTAACACCAAAAATAAGTTTATTCTCACCAATCACAACACTAATAAAAATGTGCTCGACAGAAACAGCTGCATCAAGTCTCTTCACAACAAAACAGTCTTTAATGGCTATTAAATCTCCTCCACCCCTGGAGCTTGCATTCAAACCGCGATCCGTACGGAAAATATTATATCCCGAAAACCCAATCTCAGCATCAGAAATGTCACTAGTAAGCCACGTCTCAGTTAATATGATAACATCATAATTAGATAAAACCACTGACGTTCTCAAACTTTTCAATTTGGGTTTAATGCCTTCTGCATTATAGTAATAAATATTTAAATGATTAATGAAGCTTTTCCTGATTACAAGATTTTTTATTAATTTTAGAAATTGTTGGAAAACCTTTTAAATATCTTATTGTTAGGTCATTTTCACCATTATCTTCCCTTATCTTCAACTCATCCAAAGTTGTTCTTGCTGCAGTTTAGTCTTATCCATAGCAATCTTAATATTGGCAATGAAAATCTTATTCTTATATTTAACAATCGGACTTGCTAATTGTGAACTACTCAAAACCACTTTGATAGGACTTGGTTTTATATTCAGTTTACCAACACTTTAAGAATATCACTACTCATAATATTTAGTGGATTTAAAATATCACTAATTTTCTGTTTATCATCAGCATCAGTTATTTTTTCAGATAAGCTATTACAAGTAGATTCCTCTAGGTTATAGAACATAACATTATTACCACGAACTGAGCGTTTATGAACTTCAAACAGCATTTCTTCGATACCGCTATTATTAGAGTTTTTCAAAGTTTCTACTTCTTGTTTAAGCTCCCCAATTTGGGACTGCAGATCATCGATTTTTCTTAATAGTTTCGGAGCACTTTTAAAAGCTTCTTTACATTGGGTACAAAAGAAAAATGAGTTTATTTTTTGTAATACAAAAGCTCTAAATTCTGATGAAGAAATTCCAGAACAATTTTTTTCTTTCGTTGAATGCGCATGAAGGGAAACTCGGCAACTATCACAAAATACCGAATAATCCTTTTATAAATAATTTACAAACATCGCATTTTACCGATATAATTATATTTTTTGAATGTGTCTAATACCTGGCCTAATAATACAATAAACCATTAGTTTTATCAACTGAACCACATTTTTTCGAAGTTGATAAGACAACTTTGTTAACCAAACTACTCGATTTTCACTAAGAATAAGGTTCGGCCCAACCTGCGATATATCGCAGTTTTTTTGCGATATATCGCAAGATCGTAAACTCCAAAATTGATCAATGCCCATCTGCTTCAAAATTTGGCGAGAAGCTTAGTTAACCCATAACTGGACTGGTGACCATGCGTCTCACAGACTCCGCAAGATCGTTTACGCGTCGGCATTCCTCACCACAAATACGTGGCTGCGGTCGTTTCGTGTACCTTCATAGCCTTTAGTGTTCTTACAGATGTCTTAATGGGAGATTCGTCCGTAGTTTCATTTTGGAATTATTTACATCGCGGAGTTTAGTAGACGCAATATCACCATTGGTGATATTATAATATGGCTTGTTCTCGCCCCACTGTAAGCGCAATAGACGACGATTTCGAGGAAATATGCACAAAATGGTTTAATGAGGCGAACAGTGATGTAAGTGATGATGATGTGGACGAAGAATACTGTATAAACAGTGATCATTTTACGAATAGTGAACAAGAAATGAGTGAAAATGAAGCAGAACATGACCCGGAAACGATATCCAGCGAAGACGAGGAAGAGAGCGTCAATTCCACATCTGTCCATCCAAATTAAGAAGAAAGATTGCATATCTATGCACTAAGTGTCAAAAGCCCATTTGATTGTAGTGTTCGCGAAAGATCTGTAAAAATTGTGCCAGACAGGAGCGAGACTGATATATTTTTTTTGTCTCTTTTAGTGGTTTGCAGGTTTTGTGTAGAATCTATATTTTGTTACTTTTTTACATTTTCTATCTAAAATATACTTATTTTTAAACACTTATCATGTTAATTTGCATATGGTTCAGATTTTCTTTGGAATATGCCTTATACTAATTTTGTATAAGAAAAAATGTATGTTTTTATTTGTTTATTTACTTAAAATTTGATCTTTTCGTTTTAATAAATGTTAAAATATCATGATAATATTGCTTTATTAATAAAAAAAATGTTATTTCAATATTTTTTCAAAACTATTGAAAAAATCCGCTTTTTTTGCTAGGAGTCTATCAGACTCATGGTCACCATGTATGTATGTATTATTAGGATCACCAGTTAAGGGGTATTTTTCATTTACCCATAGACAAATCAAATAATATATTACTTTCTCTATGCATTTATCATTAAACTAATGGGTGAATCACTGCCTTATGCTGTGTATATTATAATCTTTGCGAAGTCAAAAGAAATGACATGAAAATAATTCATGTTATATTTGTTTGATCGTTTTTTTATTTATTGCAGTGAATTTTCAGTGTTTTTTATGGTTCCTTACCTTGTAATATGAGGTTCCTTTGTCTCGTCTTCTTCTATATACTAGTCTTATCATAGAGAAAGTAAAGTATTTTTCTACGGGCAGTGGCGTAACTATACCATATGGGGCCCGTGGCAAATTCTTTTGATGGGGCCCTATCAGTAAAAATCGTCACGTTGTATTCAGTTTAATTTTAATAAACTTCGATATTTTCAGCGTACTCAATTACACGTTGTATATGTCCCACTAATGGCCATAGGCCTCCTCTCTTAGGCGAGAGGGAATGGTCTGTAGTCCCCACGCTAGCCCAATGCGTATTGGAGACTTCACATTCATCCATAGAACATAATATCTCAATGCATTCATTATCTATTCGCTAGCTTTTCGGTGAATGAACAACATCGTGAGGAAACCTGCATACATTTACATTGAAATAAAAATAACAATTTAATTGCAATAAGATATTTATTAAGAAAAATCTTTTTTTCGAGCTTTCTGTTCCGCAAAAGTGTCTATAACATCATCAAAGTTTAAAGATCTGGCCATAGAATTTTCAATAGACAGAATAGCCAAGTTACATAACCTGTCTTGTCCCATAGTTTCTTAAATAGGTTTTTATCAATTTTAGTTTTGAAAATGATCGTTCAGCACTCGCTGTAGTCACAGGAATTGTAAGAAATAACATTAATGCAGTACATACTTCAGGAAAGCTGCAGGACATAAAATGATTTTTTATTATTATAAATCAGCAAGGTCTCTAATACACGAAGATTTTTCCAATTCGTCTCTGAAAGTGGATTGAAAACTGAGAATTTCTCTGGCAAATGATTCAGATATATCTTTTTTATATATCTCAACAAATTCTAGACCTTTTTTTAATAGATCAGTATCATTTAAAACTTTTAAAGTGGAAGGTTGCAAAACACTGCAATTTGAAACAATTTCATTCATTGGAAGGAAACGCGATTTCAGTTGGTTCACTTTGAACAAACTTTCCGGATCTTGGAGACGCTCATCTTCGCAAAGCTCATCAAAATGGCGTTTTACCTTCCTCTGACGAGTTTTAGAAAATTCAGGGGCGATGGACCATTTTTCTGCTACACTATTTGCTTCCATTTTTAAACTTTCAAATTCATTTCGATACCTTTCCAATTCTTCTAGACAAATTTTCAAACGTTTTAAGGCATTTGAAAGATCGGTGACTTTAGACTGAAGCGCTTTAGAGGCTGCATCGATAGTAAGTAGGATCTTGCAATGGAAAACCAATAACATTATAAAATTGTAGTTTTCGATCTTCTTTTTGAGTGAAACAGCTTCATTTCTTTCATCACTTTTAAAGCAAAAACGGCATCATAACTTCCTGCCCATCTAGTAGGGTTTAATGTTTTTAATGTTATTGAAGTTGAAGACTCACTTTCTTTATTAGATATAAAACTTGATAAAACATTCCATCTTTTGATACTATGCCCAAAAAAATTATAAATTTGTTGAACTGTTTCAAAAAAATATTGCATATCAATAACCTCTCTCACTGCATCATTGAGTACTAGATTTAAATTATGAGCAGCACAGTGAACATATATGGCATTTGGCTCTACATCTTTTATGAGTTTTTGAAAACCACCATAAGTCCCTTTCATTGTGTTAGCACCATCATATCCTTGTCCTCGACACTTATTTAGAGGAATATTTTTGTCACTTATGAATTTAATAATTTGCTTGGACATTGCTAAGGCAGTTTGATCCTTAACTTCCTGAAATCCTAAAAATGTTTCTTTAACGACAAGTGCCTTTGGGATCCCATTATCATCTTTTTCGATCATACAATAACGGTAGAGATCACACATTTGATCAATTTTTGAAATATCTTGAATTGTATCGAATACGATAAAGTAGAATGGTGCGGTATTTATTTCATTTATGAGTGCATTTTCTACTTTTAGAACCAGGACATAAATTAGCTCATTTTGTATTTTTGGACTTAAGTATTTTATCTGGTACTTTGGTTTACTTAACGATTCTCGTAAAATCGGGTCGTATTTTCCTAATAACTCAACAATACTCAAAAAGTTTCCTTTGGAGCTTGGATCACTGCTATCTGCATTTTCTCTGTGGCCACGAAAGGTTAAATTACACGTAGAAAGTGTCAGAGTAACATCAAGGAGCCTAGA
Source organism: Galeruca laticollis (assembly GCA_963921935.1). Lineage (NCBI taxonomy): Eukaryota > Metazoa > Arthropoda > Insecta > Coleoptera > Chrysomelidae > Galeruca > Galeruca laticollis. The sequence continues at coordinate 11,036,536 of OY998184.1, read as the reverse complement.
AAGTACTTGGCGCCAAAAATATTTTTTTTTGATTATAGACTCTCTCTCTCTTCATCGAGTGTTCCATGTAGCCGCCACTGTTGATACGTAAGACAGGAATCCAGATGAATTTTTGATGTCTCGTGTCTTTGTATGGCATCTACAATATGTTTCCAGTCGTCATAGCCCTCAATCCAAACATTTTGTATTTTTTTAGATGCCCGATTTGCGAATAACCAACACGATTCACAATACGCCTTCTGAACTATTAAAGAATAGGATAGCCATGTACGTTAATGTTTCACGCCAGACTTGGAAAAAATATAGTAATGTTTTTCTAGAAAAGATCTATTGTCACCATCTTTTAAGAAAGGGCCCTTAGGTTTACAGTGTCCGTTTTCAATCACGAACCTTTTCACTTGATCAGTTAGCTCTTTAAAATTACCCTTATCAGTCACTTATGCTAGTACCCTGTTGTGATTGTTCTGGGTCTGGATAGTCACTGGTGTTGGGTGCTGCATCTGATAATTCTGGTATACTTTTAGTAAGGTCAAATTCTTCACTTGGAGCACTGTTCACTCGACTTTTCATTATTTAAGTCATCATTTTTCAAGTACTGACTAATTTTAGGCAACTTTTTATTTTTTTCTTCAGTCTCCCTCTTTCTCTTTCGTTTTTTGCTCCCACTTAAATGTTTTCTGGAACTATACATTTTAATATCTAACTTTCACAATCAGTTTTACTTTGCCACCATTTTTATATTCAATAAAAGAACAAAAACGAAAAATCAAAGATACAAATCACCGATTGTCAAAAATAATCACACAAAGAATACGCAGTCAGTAGAGCCCTCATAAAACAATATCAAATCCGGAATTCACCTAACATAGTGTTGCTAGCCAGCCAGTTGCAGCGCCACGAAAAAAGTGAAAACAAAATTGGGAAATTCCCGATCGCCAATGCTCACCCGCGCTGCCAACGTACCGCGACAAAATATGTAGAAACCAATGGATGCGTTCTAAAATGAATAGGGATGTGCAATTACCGGTATTTTGAGTGACAGTTTTTTGACGGTCATAAGTACGTAAAATTACTCGTCACGGGCGACGTGTACATCTCTAAAAATGAATGAAAATCTTTTTGTATAGGTTGGTTGAAATGCTTAACGATTAACTTCAAATTGTATTATGGTCTTTAGTTGTCTCACTTTGGATTTTAAGCAGAACCCTCCCTTTCTGTCGAAGAGTGGAAGAAGGTAAGAAAATTATATACACTTACATTGCTTTTTGTATTCACCTTGGTTAATTTTTAGAGATTTTTGGATTGGAAGTATGCCACAAAATCGAGATATAGAAAAATGAAAGCCCTGTCAATTGGAACAGGTGGAGGACCTCAGAGCAACATTACTCTAAATAAATAGAGGAAAGAGGCCTTTCAGTTTGGGGAAAGGTTGCAGTAGCAGGGGCAAGTAATGTAACCATCTATGAAGGCATTGAAGATCCCGAATATCAACAGAACACAATTTGTGAAACAGACATATTTGTGAACCGAGCACTAGGATCAAGTAAACCAAAGTTATGAAATCATTTATACAGAACCATCGAATGAAAAAGAAAATAACAATGAACACACACAGGGCAACAACAACCAACAACAAAAACAGGAGAATATTAAAAGGTATAAAACCAAACCATTAGGTATTCTCTCAGAAAATGTAATCAAAAATACTGCAAATCTCATGAAAACAAATTAGAAGCTAGTTAAAAATTTGTCAAATAATTATGTGAAATTAAAAAAAGAGAAAATTAAATTACTCAAACAAAATTTGCAATTTAAAGTAGAAAAATTTAAATTTCAACATCCTGAATTTCATTTTGATATAGAATAATGTTTTTTACTCGAAAGATTGCTGGGATTTACATACCGTATCGCAAATCAATTCGTAGTCAATATAATGTTAAGTGTGTGATATATTTATTATTTCTGTGTTCAGTAGTTTAGTACCAAAGTTTTTTACCATCGTGTTCTTATAAAGTTAAGTAATATTAAGAATTAGAGTTTTTTATTTTATTTTTGAAGTTTGTTGTGGAAAGTTGTTTTTATTTATTTGTAAGAATGTTTCTTGTTTTGTTTGAAAATGTTTTGTGTTTTATTTGTCTATTTGAATAAAAAGACTGGCATATTTTTATTAATATGTAATTTATTGGTTTAAAATATTTTCTCTAATATAATTTTCTCTAGCAATTCTACCAGAATTTAAGTATTCTTGATGTGCCTCCTGGTATACAATATTAACTAAAAAATAAATATTAATTTTTTTATCGATTCTTGGATTTATTTTGGTATACTATTGTCTTCAGTGATAAAGTAGTGTTCGATGTCTAGAAAGACATCTGAATCTTCATTTTAATATGCCATTGGTGTGCTCAATGACATTTCTGCTTGACACCAATAAATTATTAAAAGCTCCTTCACCTTCATCTCGAGGGTTATGAAAAGGAGTGAAGAGCCATGGTTCCAATGGATAACCACTGTCTCCTAAAAAATAGCATATGATGTTTCCTTTTCATTAAAATACTGTAATTTACCTATTAAACGGGAACTTGTATCCCCTCTCAGATATTTGGAGAGTAAATGAGCTCTAATTGAACTGGTACTCCAAATTGCTGCATCAAGAACTGAGCCAGCTATCTAGCTGAGCATCCTATTATTTTGCAATTCGAATTCGATATCTACAAATGTTTAAATAACGCAAATAAAAGGGTAACTAAATATTATTCATATTTACCAGCATGCCATTAATAGATTGTTTTCCTTTTGTTTATATAAACATATGGTGGGTATTCAATGTCGTTCAATGGTGGAGCCAAGATTTCCACATGAGTACCATCAATAGCACCAACAATTCCACGAAAATTATTTTTTCATAAAACCTAAAAAAAAATATTACACATTTTGGTCACTACTAGCTACTTATAAAACTTACCCTTGTTTTACGGAATTTTTTTGTTCCTCATTTACAGGAAATTGTATGTAAGTCCTCATTAATATTTGAACAATCAATTTACTTACTTGTGAAATGACTCTACTCATAGATGTCTGGCTAATTGATATCCAAGCATTACAGCCAATAGCGTTCTGAAAGTTTAGAGTAGCAAAAACCTAAAAAAAATATTTAAATGCATTTTAAAAAGACTGTGAATTATTTATTATTTCTGTCACTACAAAGGGAATTCTCCATAACATGAGGTCTTAAATATTATGAATTAAGAATTGAACACTATTTTTGTCCAACCGAAACATTTGTCTAAAATGCCTGTCTGGCATATCAAACGGATTTAATTGATCCCTTAAATGTCTTCGTTGAATTCTCATATGATTTCTGGAAAAATGGAAAGTGTATTTTATAATAATACCATAAAAAATATGTACAAACCGATTCTCATCCTCTTCCAACAGAATACCGGCGAAAATATTTAATTGCCCGTTCGTATTAATGTTAATGATGTTCACTTAAAAATCACAAAAAAACTAAAAACTCTACAACTTTTTAACTAATAATACATGAAAAATGATAATAATAATACAACGCGCTCTGTACCATACCCTGTACTGCTTACAGTGACAGATGTCTAGCCCGTAAATATTTACGAATCTGTAAGTAACAGGTAACTCTTACAGATTTCGGCTTATAGATCTTACAGATGTTCTCAGAATTCCACCACTAATTTGATGATGTGTTCTGAGTATTTTATGCTAATATATAATCACATGTTCAGTATTGTTTTGTTTTAGTCTATTTGTGGAATGAATATACTTTAGATCATGTTCACTTACTTATTGATATTTTCAACTATTTCTGATTCATGTCATCTAATTTGATTGTTTTAGCAACTTTACCATTTATCGATTATGATCCAGCTATTGATAATATTCAAGTGAATTTGAAAGAGAGAAGTTCAATAAATGTGCACACTACACCTGTTTCTACTACTTTTGCAATACTTGATGAGTAAGTTTATTATTTCAAATTGATTTTATTTATAGTAAACCAAACATTTTCTATTCTGAAAACATTTGTGAACAGGAACTTATAATTTTCCTAGTTTGTGTACAACGCTATGGCGTAGTTCCATGCGTTGTAATCCAATATGCACAAAAAAAAAATGCTGTTAACTGTAGTATAAGAGTTTATTACGCTCTACTTTACAAATGGCCATGTGGGGCCGCCATTACCAATGGGACACCAGGTCCGACTCGTTACTTCTGACAGTCAATAATATATTCTGGTCCGATGGGGCTCCGACACTAACTACTACAATCAGATACTATCCACTATTATCACTTTATACTCAAAAAACCAAAACTTAAGAAAACATTTCACAAGAGTATGACTTTTTATGTTTGACATTAAAAAACATTCTCTCTCTACAACTATTTTTCACCCTGACGCATCCTGTCAGAAAATGGACTGCGCATAGGGTACCGGCATCTTTCTCATTGGCTGCATTCTAAGGTCACGCCAGAATGCGCCAACAAGAGAGATTCAACACATCTCGCACTTTGTGTAATGTAGAATATAATTAACAAAAATAGAATTCTATTGACTTGCAATCGTCACAGTTGGGATTTGGTCCAAATCCAAACAATTTGATTATCGCTGTTGTTCAGCTTAGAAGTTTTGGATCTGGAAAAGGCTACAACTATAACTCTCAGCACCTCCCGTAGAATAGCCCTGGATGTTAGAATGTATTTGCACTATTTAATGTGTCGTATGTGTAATTGCAAGGAAATGGAAGAATTCTGTGATGAAATAGTGATCGGCAATGCGCATCATTGCAATAACATTGAGTATAGCAGATTTCTGCAAAATGAAGCTACTGCAAGCCCCACTGGTATTTCCACAGAATTTTATATATACTATGTGTGAATGGTCCAACACAAAGTATGCAGTCCTTATAACACTGATCTGTAGGTAGTGCTGCAATTGTCTCAGTGTAAATATCCATGAAACCACATCTATCTGAGCATACTAGCTCAAATTTTAGTCAAGTATCAAGCCCAGTAGGTTAGCCGTTTTTTGGCAAGTTTGAAGTAAACATAAATTGTTTTTTGATTCATTTGTCCTTTGAACGTAAACCAGCTCCTTACATCGGATATAATATGCCAGAACTGATTTAGGAGATATATCATTTACTACTACTACTACTAATAGATTTAGGCGAACCTCGGCCAAGCAAGCTCAAGCCAATGTTCCGGCACTGAGGCCACTGGTGAGCCCATTGTGCCATTTCTGCTACTCATGCATTCATGAAGCCAAGTCCTTTGATGAAGGACTCAATCCACATTAGTGGATGCCTGCATGTGACCCCAGTGGCCATAACAGGGACTCCGAAGAATCGCCTGCGTAATACAGCCCAATGTGGACACACTAGGAAGACATGGACCGACGTTTCGTCAGTCAAGCCGAAACCTTTATATATAGGACTTTCCTCTAAACCTAAGTTATGGAGGTGTTTCGTCAGACAGCAGTGCCCTGTTGACAGCCCTGATATCTTTTTTAACCTATTCCTTGATAGTTCTACAGTTGTCCTAGCATGTCAATCAGTGCAACCCCTCAGTAGAAGCCTGGGCTGCCTTGGACCCTGTGGAGCGTTCCAATGAGTGAGGTGTTGGTTTCCTAACCAATTCCTCGCCTCCTCATTCATTGCTTGTTTTGTAAAGCCCAAGGTCGGGCCCGGCCGGCTGAAGAGAGCTGCCACCCCCTCCACTGCCAGTGCGTCCGCCCTTTAATTGCCTTTAAAACCATAGTGGGCCGGAATCCATTCTAGCTACACTACGTTTCGCCTTGTTGAGTTAGGAAGCCGCTCTCGACTCTCAGTTGCAATCCCTGAGTTGACGGTATATCCACTCAGGGCCATGATAGCCGCTTGACTGTCGGTGCATATGGTTATGTCGGTTCACATAACCTCTGTCTAGGTTTATCTGCGCACATTCCAAGATAGCGTATACCTCTGCCTGATATGCAGATATCTCCTTTCCCACAGGAACACAAAGAACACAAACTTGTGTCTTCGTTCCTGGAGTAAATTCCAGCCCCCGCCCCATCAATGGAGCATAAGCCATCTGTGTACCAGACGATCCCATGAGGTTGTGGATTTCCCTTTCTCTCCCAGAATTCTCAATTCCGGATCTTCACCCTATGGGGGGTTTCGAAGAAGTATCTGCGTAGGGGTTAGTCCCCATTTCTGGCAAATGGCTCTCCTACAGGCCCAGTACGTGTTAGTCACCTTGATTAGGCGACTATCAAGGTGAGCCTTCCATATCAGTGTCTTATCCAGGATCACTCCCAGATATTTCACTTGTTCAGCCACTGGAAGTGGCATTCCGCCAAGATGTACACTCTCAGGTCTTATACCTCTCTTCTTGGTGAAAGCAACTACCTCAGCCTTGGCAGGATTCACTGCAAGTCCGTGATCGTTGCACCACCCCTGTACCTTATTCAGGGCCCTTTGAATTAGGTCCCTGAGGACGCTAATATGCCTTCCAACAACAAGGACAACGATATTATCAGCATACCCAATTGCTAGAAAGCCCTCACCGTTTAGTAGTGATATTAGTTCGTCGATTAATAGGTTCCACAAAGTGGGTGTAAGGGACGCCCTCTGTGAACATTTTTGCCACATGGTCCTTCCAAGAGGCCTCTACTGTGCGATTGCGTAGCATGGACCAAGCCAGTGAGTTATCATTCCATGATTTATTACAGCTCTACATATTGTTTCTACAGGAGTGCTGTCAAAAGCTCCCTGAATGTCCAGGAAAGTGCCCAGATCGATCATGCCATTTTCCAGCCCTTCTCCACCTGGGTCGCTAGTTGATGTTAGGCACTTTCTGTTGACCTGCCACCCCGGAACGCATGCTGATTGTTGTGCAAAGGATGCCTAAGCCCAACCCTTTCCCTCACATACCGATCAACCAACCTCTCCAGTGTTTTCAGCACGAAAGATGTTAGACCGGTGGGTCTAAAAGAATTAGCCACGGTGTATGTAATTACGACCGGGCTTGGGTATAAAGACAACTTTTACTGGTCTCCATTGCTCAGGAACATATCTGCTTGCCAAGCAGGCCCGAAAGATATTCATTAAGATTGGACCAATAGCCTCCCAGCACTGCTGAAGCAGAGCCGGATATATTTGGTCCTTCCCGGGAGATTTAAAGAACGAATTGCCCAAGTATTCCGTTCATAGATAACTATTTCCTTTGCTAGGAAATAGGCCCTCCTACATGGTCGTTGTGTTCCCACACATCCCATGCTAGGGCCCTCCTGTCCGACTGCTTTACATCCGCGAAAGTGAGTCTCTAATAAGTGCTGCAGGGTATCTCCCGATGTTTCCGAGAAAACATCCGGTGCGATTTCCAGACAGCCAATAGAACTGTCAGGAGACTTCGTTACGATTCGACGCAGCCTTGAAATTTGAGGTACCGAGACGATATCCTCGCAGAAGGCCCCCCAAGCATCTCTCCGAGCCAGCCTAGCGGCGCTCTTACACTCATTTCGTTTCTGGCGGTATTGCTTCCAATCCAGATCCGACTTTGTCTTCCTAGTCCTATTAAATAGGCGCCGGGTTTGTTTCCGCAGCGAGTTGAGAGGGTTGTTCCACCATTTGTGTTCCTTGCCCTCTTTCCTTGTTTTCTCTACGCAATTCTCTTCATATAACGAGACAATAATCGAGCCCAATTCCGTTATGGCCCAATTAATCTCATCATAATTACCGAGACTCCTAGGGAATCCGTCGGGCCTTCCCGTGAGGTCCAGTTTATACCGTTCCTAGTTGGTGGTCCATACTTTACTGATTGTTCTTCAACAACAGCATTGTAACTGAAACATATGTAACTGTGATCCGACAATAACGGGTCATCATTAGCATGCCAGTCTTTTTCCATACTCACCATGGTACTTGACGCAAGCGTCACATCTAGGACTTCAGTCCGAATCCTATTCTGGAAAGTCGGCTTCCTCCCACGGTTGAGTAGCTGAAGATCAGGGGTGCCCAGATAGTCAAGCAAGGCCTCCCCCAGCCATTGACGCCCTTGCGGCCCTACATAGTGTGGTGCGCATTGGCATCACAGCCGATAAGGAGAGGCAACTTCCTAACCATGCAGTAGTCCACCGCCTTGCGAAGCTCCTCCGTAGGCGATAATTCTGGTGAATCGAATGGCAGGTAAGCAGAGCATACGACTATACTACGCCCCGCATTGTTCCCCCCGGAGAAATCGACCCTCATCGCTACTAGATCTCTGAAACAGAGTTCCCTTATCAGTATTGCATTTACACTATTATGTGTCGAAATGCATATTCTTGGGTTAGGTTCACCCACAGCATAGAAAATACTACGCCCGGGTCTACTCAGACCTTGCACATGATCTCTATACACCCATGGCTCTTGTATGATGCATATGCCTGTCTGCAGTATCGCCATCCGCTGCGCGACTACTACCGCAGCAGTCCGGCTTTGCTGAAGGTTTATCTGGGTAAATTTAAGGCCATTACAAACAGACATCACAAGTCTGATGGGGTGCCTCCTTCACCCGTTTTTACTGGGGGGTACTCTCCGTAGTTCCCGAGAAGATAAGTCTCATCTTCCCGAGCCCATACCGGATGTCTCCCTGCATTCCGTTTGATTGCCTCAACCGACCTAGGATCGAGCCCCAATACGATGCTTTGCCTCAAAGAAGCAGCATCCCATCGGGGGGCCCGAACTACCCTCCCCTCGGTCCTCGGAGTCGTATTTCTAGTTCGGATTCTCCTGAGGACCTCTTGGGGAGACGACTCGATCGGCGCTGGTATCCATACCATAGCCCCCTTTAGACGTTGGAGGGCCGACTGCTCAATTATCTTGAGCGTCGGTCCCACCAACTTATGGCCTTTTTAAGCTAGGCCAGAGAGCCCTCGTCTGAACAGGTTACAATAACAGCTCCCCGAGCAAACGAGTGTCCCTCACAGCTTGGCATCGTGGTGCCAGGCTTGTACATATCATCATGCAGGTGCGTGAGGGTATGCGTGAACTGCTCCTTGGTGAGCAGGCTGTCCGGGTAGCCATCACAGATGATGGGCACATTGAGGTTGCTGCTTGCAGCTTCCCCATAGGATTTGTGCCCACCAAGCGCAGACAGGCCTTCTTGGAGATCGGTCTGACCTCTGGCGGCGTATTAGCCATCCAAGGCCTCTTGGTGGGGACCAAAGGACCTTTAGCGGTATCAGGCTTGACGCCGCCGGGACCAGCACTCTCGTGCGCGGCCCGGCTCGGTCCCACTGCTGCCACCTCCTTGCAAGGGCCAGTAGGGCTACCTTTCAGTGTCCATTCTGCCGCCCTTGCGGCCCGCCTTCACGGCACCGCTAATGGATTTACGATGCCTTTTCGGCCCCTCAGGTGTTGAGGCAGTTGTTACCGGCATCGCCTAGGCCCTCTCCGCTCCCATCACCTGCTCCTGCTTTGGGGGCCCGGTCTCGGGGTTTCTCTCGGGAGAATCCATGTGAAGGGCACTGTGAAGTTCGTCCATCTCCAGAATCTCCTCCAAGCCCCCTCTTCTTCATTTGTTTCTGTGTCCATAGATGGTCCCACGAGCACGAGTACACAGTTCTTATAACACTGATCTGTAGGTATTACTGCAATTGTCTCAGTGTAAATATCCATGATACAACATCTCTTTGAGCTGCTCAAATTTTAGTCAAAAATCAAGCCCAGTAGGTTAGCAATTTGAGTTTTTTGGCAAGTTTAAAGTAAACATAAATTGTTTTTTGATTCATTTGTCTTTTGAATGTAAACCAGCTCCTTGCATCGGAAATAATATGCAAGACCTGATTCAGGAGATATATCATTTGCTACAAGTATTCTCGAAAAACATCAGCATATTTGTCTTCATGATAGTCTCCATCTGTTTTGATTCAAATATTAGTAAGTCACCATCGACAAACCCATTTTTGCTACCAGTATCAGTAATTATTAATCTTCTACCTTTTCTCAATGCTGCTATTACTCAAGTGGACCATTATTCCATGAAAACTTGTCCCACACAATTTTCATTTAAGCGTAGTTATACTCATAAGCAACAAAGTCAGAAACAATACGAACTTTCCAGACAACTGAAAAAATAACTTGACATTTTTAAATTTTTGAATCAGTGAGACACAGAGAATCATAACCTTATAATAGTTTCTTTGAAAAACCTTTCATTTGTTGTCACGGGGATCAATTTATTTATTCATACTATGAGCACCAGTATATCATTGCATTTTTGGGTTCTTAGGAAAAATCTAGATATAAGGAAGACTCGTACAATTTTGGAAATAGGCAAGGCCATAAGAAAAGGAAAAACTGTAAATTATTTTTACTTTGATTTTACAATTCTTTATACTTATTATTTATTGTATATACTTGGGAAGCACAAACATTTTAAACTAAGAACTACAGCGAAGATCACTGGGTTTGACAATTTGTAACTCTCTCAAATTAGGAAACATATCATATTGTCAACTTACAACATATTACTCAACAGCTCAAGTTTCTGAAACATGATTTTGCAGGTTGTAACTTGTGTTGCCATTTTATGTATCAATTTTCATTTCTGTAAATATTTTAGTAAATTCATCCTGAAGGATCCAACTGTAGAAGAAGAAAACCTGTGTTCTGGGATACTAACGATCGTTTTTAATGATAACGACGAATTATGTTGCATGCACAAACCTGGGGGCAGTCCATTGGCGCTTGAAGAATTACAGCAATGCATTAAGGAATCGAAAGAAAGAGTACCACTTATTAAAAGTTTGATAAACACAGCACTTAAAAATGGTGAATAAATCGATTTGTTTATGTTTAATGTTTTTAACACCTGAACTAGTCTTTCCAGCCCTTTTCAATATCAACAGAAATTTATGTAAAAAACCTGTAACTGAAGATAATTTCACTATTTAGAAACAAAAATTGAGCATTTGCCAAATGATATAGTTGAAATTGGTAATGTTTAAAAATTTCTCGTGATATTCGTGTGTCTTAGGCAGCATTAAATAAAAGAATAATTCACGGCGCAATTTCAGACCCCAAAATACGCCATTCTAGTAATAATTGTACTTCGTCGCCATACAGTTCCAATAACTGTAGAATTTCATATGGGATATATTCTAAAATAATTGAAAAATGTTCCCTCGTCTCAACTAAATCTGGAATAAGTGATAATATTCTCCATATGCTTCTCTTTTTAAATTAATATGAATCTAAATTTTAGGAGTTTGCTGTTCGATTTCTTCACAAGAAAGAGCTATAATAATATCTATCCTCCTCAGAATCAGGTGAACTCATTTTGTTCTAGACACTGATTTGCTCGGACGCCGAAAGACAACTAGTTGCTATTAATATCAAATTTACTGTAGAGCTTGAACAAAATAAGTCTATAAACTTTTTAGACCTTACAATTTCAAATATAAATAATAAACATGATTTTTCTATATTTCATAAACCATCACATACATATATTACAATTCATAATAGTTCGGTCCACCCATTCAGTCATAAACTAGCAGGTTTCAATAGTATGATACACAGACTCTCAACAGTCCCATTAAATATTAATAATTATAACAAAGAATTAAATATCATAAAACCAATAGCAGTTAATAATATTTACGATCCAAATTTAATTGGCAATATCATAAATAAAAAGATATAAAAACAGACTTTAGAACAAGTATTCCCTTCTGATCAAAATAATAATAAACAATTTAATAGCTTAACATACTTTGGAACACCATCCTTAAAAATTAAATCATTTTTAGAAACTTTCGACTTGAATATTTCCTTTGAAACTGATTACAATTTACCCAAACTCATTAAAAATAATAAATCTAAATCTTCAAAATTAAACAAATCAGGAGTTTATAAATTAAAATGTGGTAATGACAACTGTGATAAAATTTATATCGGTAGGACTTTTAGAAATTTTAAAACTAGAATTTCGGAACACAAACAACAAAAAATTAGATTCTAAATATTCAAATCATTTATTAGAAAACCAACACATTTTCGACCCAAATTTTGAAATTCTACATGTAGCCGGTAAATCCTTTAGTTTAAATTTATTAGAGGCCCTTGAGATTAACAAAAATAAATATTCAGATAACCTTAACGACCAAATAGATATCAATCACTCTCCTTTATTAAACCTTTTTACCTAGAAGATAGCTTAGGAATGTTTGTAGTGAATGAATTTCCAGGTAATTTGGTATTAGTTCAGTAGTTGATAGTTCCTCCCGGAATTCTTTAGCACAGAAGACGATTTTGCTAGTCTAGTTGACGGACGCGTTCAACTACTCCGTTTAATGAAATTCCTGCCATAAAAACCAAAGAAGATTGCTTCCTTTCAGTTGGATATGAGAATAAAACCTTGTTACCAAATTTATCCATCAGCATCGTTTTGAGATCACGATTAGAGATAACTGCATCCTCTACTTCAGCGAGTACAGTCATGCGTTGAGTCAAGTATGTTAATTCAAAGGCGGTCGTTGAAACTCTGTCTTTTATATTCGCCATTAATTTTTCAAACGCATCTAGTAACTGCTCTTGACTGATGTAACTGCTCTTGACTGATGTTTGTTGTTGGTCGATTGGTCAACCTCTTTCGTTACTTAAAGATCTTGGTAATGAACCGTAACTTCTGTAGCACGATTTGTGATATTGGAAGTTTTTGCCTAACAAATCTTCCGGTGTTTCATAAATACAAATTTTGGTTGTCGACGTGAAGCATTGAAAATCAGCGTAGCTGCTGATATCTCAGTTAAAAGACAAAATCTAGTAATTTTATTTTTCGTCGCACGACCACACATGAAACAACACGAGTCACTCAACGATTCACTGCTCCTTCTTTTTGACTTGGGGCTCGTTTCAGTTGATGGGCCAGCTACGCCCTGCGTTGATGACGAAGCATTTTCTTCCAGCTATTTATACAGTGCTATTTCACGACGACGAATTTTTTCTTCGCTGATATAGTTGGCCATGCAACTTTTATGCCATGAGAAGAGTTGTTCATCAGCATCCGGATCAAATAACTTCTGAAACTTGTCTCCAATTTCGACTTTTCGTCGATTTGCTGCATTTTGAATAGTTTACCCGGTAAATCACAAAATAAACATAATTTTTCTTTCGGTTTTTTTCTTTTCAAATTTATTAATTGTAACGACATTTCTTCACTTCACCAAACTACATGAATCACACAATTTGGAGCACTGCTATTATAAGAATTGAAATATATACTTGTAATAATAATCGACGCGTGTGGGAATAACTTCAGCTATAACTGAAGCGCCAGAAACGGTTTGAGAACAGCGCGTCCCGCTCCAAAACTCGACAGCAGGTATGTGTCGCTTTATATCGGTAGAACTTTTAGAAATTTGAAAACTAGAATTTCGGAACACAAACGTAGCTATGACAACAAAAAATTAGATTCTAAATATTCAAATCATTTATTAGAAAACCAACACATTTTCGACCCAAATTTTGAAATTCTACATGTAGTCGGTAAATCCTTTAGTTTAAATTTATTAGAGGCCCTTGAGATTAACAAAAATAAATATTCAGATAACCTTAACGACCAAATAGATATCAATCACTCTCCTTTATTAAACCTTTTTACCTAGAAGATAGCTTAGGAATGTTTGTAGTGAATGAATTTCCAGGTAATTTCTTTCAATAATTTTGTTAACATTAGTAAATAGAATTCTGTATTTATGCACTGTATATATTAAAACATTTTTATAGTATGCCTTCATTCGTTTTGAGTGTTAGTAAAACGCGTCACCCAGTTTAAATTGAACATTATTTCAAATAAATGAAGGTTTAAACAAATTATATTTTTTTATTTCATCGTTCCGAACTTTATTTGGAACAAATACTTTTGAAGTATTGAATGATTTTTGGTAGGGGAAAAGCTTGTAGGTTCGCGGACGTATTGCGTTGGGCGACATATGGATAACCGCGATATTTCACCGGTGAATGGAAAATCGCTGCCGCTATATGTGATTCACGTCTTGCAGAACTGGTGATCGATGATTCAGTTTCGTCCGCCCCTAATCTTGAACCGAATACTGCAATCGGCATCTACACCAGTATTTGAAGAGGAAAACCGCGCCGTTAGAAATATATCATGATTTACAAATAATAATAATATGTGAAGGAAAAACGGCGATTTAAGCCGATTTGATATAATTATAGGTATTAGGTTTACAGATTTTTGCTTTCACCGAACGGGAAGGCCGCGCTGTGTTGACCGGTATAAATAATAAATATATAAGTACAGTAGAACCCCGATGAACATGAATGCACCGGGAAGGCGTTATTCCCGGTAAACCCCAAGAGTTCGTCATACTTATGCATCAGGAACTCATAAGTTAGGTTAACAGTAATTGGAAAATCTAAAAATCCAAGGTCTTTTAAAAGTGTAAAAATACTGCCCGTTGAAAATTATAATCACAAGGCTGCTTGGATGGATCGAGTGATTTTGAAAAAGTAGATTTTCGAAAGTTTTACGCCTCAAATTAAAACTTTTCTACAAGACAAAATAATCTTCCACCCAAGGCTGTACTGTTACAGGATAATACGCTGTCGCATCTTGGTGTAAAGCAAATGGGAACATATAAGAGACTAACATTGAAAAAGAAGTGTTTTTAAATGAAACTCAAGGTCTCTAGTTAATTCCACAATATAATACAAGTTATTGTCAATTTTTTAGAATTTTCAATAACATGTATTATATTGTGGAATTAACTAGAGTTCTTGAGTTTCATTTAAAAACACTAATATGAGCATATTCCACGAAGTAAGGGTCGAGACAGTCAATTTCATTGAAAAAGAAATTTATAAAATAATGACCGTAGAAGAGATGGGGACAGTACTGAAGAAGTTTGACACAGTGTAATAAAGTATTAAGAAAATGAGTTCTTTGGATTATTCGTGTTTTCAATTATCCGGCAAAAGCTCAGTCCCGGCTGGCCCGGATAATCGAGGTTCTACAGTATATTATTGTTAGGGTGTGGCGGGTGCCACTTTTTTGTAAATTATTTTGTAAAATAAATTTGATCAACGCATAACATCCAGTAGATAAAATAGAGGCTTTTAATTGAAGTGAAAACTTCTTTAGCCGCGTTGAGCGATTTTTGGTAGGGAAAAGCATATAGGTTCAAGTAACAGCAATAATAAGTGAAGTTATGTTGACCATTTCATAAGTTTATTTTGTATACTGTGAATTTCTTAACTATGTTTTCGATAATCATTATTTGAATTGATTAATTGTAGAATCACTGTGCAGCAAAATTGTGAGTACTCAAAATATAACTGATATATGTTTCTGTAGGAAAATAAAGGATAAAAGCAAATCATTTATTGTTGAATATTTCCAATATTTCTATTGATATTTGCTTTGAAAAATGTAATATTATTTATTTTTCTAATATTTGATATCTGCAAAATTGAAAATTCTATGAAATAGTAAATTTAAATTTTCTCATAAGTATTGGCTTAAATTGACAGAAATAAAATACATGTCTTGTTATTTTTTTCATGATGATTTATTAACTTATATCATTTAATTTCACCATTAGAACTTTATAAAAAAAGTATTGACATATATCAGAGTATATAATTGATTTAAAAATTTTAAAAGATCATAGTTATTCCTTTGTTTTCACTGCTATCGACAGTCCTGATAACTGACTATTTTATTTATTTTTTATTGAAATTAATGTGTCTTGGCTTCATTTTTATTATATTTACTAGCAGTCATAACAAAAAGTTTTATGTATTAATTGATTAGCTCCATCAAGCGGGGTCCTATTGGCGTTGTGAGGTTTTCTCCAGTGATATGCTTTTAAGATTAGCTGGCTAGTGATTATATTTTCTGATTTGTTGGAGGTATTCTTACCTCTGCTTAGGGGTGTAATATTTTTCTCAATCTTTTTATATTCAATTTCGTCCTCTATAGATGGACCATATGGCCCGCCGCATATTGGACCCTGCCCACGCACAATACACGCACCTTTCTCTTATCTACCGCATATAGAACCCACGCTATACCCAACCCAGTTCCACAATGACTGCGACGATCAACGTAAACTTATTGATTTGGATTCTGAATCCGACGAAGAAACATTTCTTTTATTAAATCGAAAAAGAAAGAAAAGCAAAAAATGACTTTAAAAAAAGAAAGACTCTCGAAGAATTTTGTTTATTAAGTCAAGTGCCGGAAAATATTTTCAAATAATCATTTAGATTAAATAAAAGAGAATTTAACGAAGTGCATGAACTAATCAAAGATGGCATCATTGGTGACTATTCCTTACGAAAATATGAGCAGTTTTTGTCTATTGCTCTATTAACTTCTCCATTTTTAATAAATCGATCTGTACACACGACCAACGCAAACTGTGCGATACACTCAACGACCCAAGCGATCGTGGGTTGGTCGCGTGTGCTCGGCGTGGGTTGGTTTGAGGTACCCTACTTTAAACCAATTTTTACAGAATAACACACGCGTGTGTTGTCCCTAGGCTATGCGTGTACTGGGTTTAATATGCGGCATGCTTAAGTCTCCCGAGTGTTGCTGAGAGCCAGTTTTTTCGGGTAGCAGGTGCAAAACAAAACTCAATTATTGTGAAATCCTTCATCTCAGCATCTTTTCAAATACCTATGTGGTTCGGTCAACTGACGTCGGCTGGAGGACAGACAATGCCATTGTTTACGTTGTATTATTACAGGTATTACAGTTTTATTGTTTGCAATAAGTATATAAATTAATGTGAGCAAATAGCAGTGGCGGCTCGTGGTTAATTTTATAGGGGGGTCATAGGTGATGTGACCAAAATCATAAAATACAGAATGACACTGACCAGTCAGGAGGCCCGGAGTCCTATTCGCCGTGGGCGGAAATATTTCGAAAAACCATGCCCAATTTCTGCCCAGAAGTCGTTAAAATCGCTAAAAACGCAAAATTTGGGGAGTTTTTTCCAAAGCCAGAGAGGCAAACAAAATTTTTGGGCCACGCTTGTTTTATATAAAAATAATGCTCTTTTAAAAAACAACCACATTTTATTCTTTTCTATACATATTAAATATGACAAACTTAAATTAAATGATAATTAATCTAAATCTTTTTAAAACTTAAGTGAAGCTTTCGATCTTTTGTATTTGCAAAGTGATCAATAACCCTTTCATTAAAATTATGAATACTATTCACAAATTGCTTTTCTATGCTTAACATAGCTAACGCCGACAATCTCTCCTGTCCCATAGTATTACGCAAAAATGTCTTGATTCTCTTTAATGTAGAAAAACATCTTTCGCTTTCTACAGTTGTCATTGGTAATGTACATAAAATAGTCAACATTTTTACCGGTGTGAACTTGGCAGCCAAAATCTAGCGGCCGATTTACCGAAGACGCCCGAACGATCAGTGGTGTATTGTTTAGGGGCGTTTAAATGTAGGAACGTTTAAATTTTACAAATCATAACATTATATATTAATAAGTAATAAACTGCATTAACTTACCCAGAAAAAATGAGATTTAGGTATTTATTGCACTATTTTTATTGTAATGATGGAGAACTGTTTGAAAAAACAAGATATTATTCTATTATATAAATAATAAAAAGGGCAGAAGGGAAAAAGTTATCACTCTGAAAATCGATATACGACTAGCTAGTTACACTAGAAATAAAATGAGACTAGTCGGATTCTCTTACGAGGGGTATAACAGGGTGAAAGGGGGTAGCAGCCAATTTCAAAACATGAAAAAGGGCAGAAGGGAAAAAGTTATCACTCTGAAAATCGATATACGACTAGCTAGTTACACTAGAAATAAAATGAGACTAGTCGGATTCTCTTACGAGGGGTATAACAGGGTGAAAGGGGGTAGCAACCAATTTCAAAACATGAAAAAGGGCAGAAGGGAAAAAGTTATCACTCTGAAAATCGATATACGACTAGCTAGTTACACTAGAAATAAAATGAGACTAGTCGGATTCTCTTACGAGGGGTATAACAGGGTGAAAGGGGGTAGCAGCCAATTTCAAAACATGAAAAAGGGCAGAAGGGAAAAAGTTATCACTCTGAAAATCGATATACGACTAGCTAGTTACACTAGAATAAAATGAGACTAGTCGGATTCTCTTACGAGGGGTATAACAGGGTGAAAGGGGGTAGCAACCAATTTCAAAACATGAAAAAGGGCAGAAGGGAAAAAGTTATCACTCTGAAAATCGATATACGACTAGCTAGTTACACTAGAAATAAAATGAGACTAGTCGGATTCTCTTACGAGGGGTATAACAGGGTGAAAGGGGGTAGCAGCCAATTTCAAAACATGAAAAAGGGCAGAAGGGAAAAAGTTATCACTCTGAAAATCGATATACGACTAGCTAGTTACACTAGAAATAAAATGAGACTAGTCGGATTCTCTTACGAGGGGTATAACAGGGTGAAAGGGGGTAGCAACCAATTTCAAAACATGAAAAAGGGCAGAAGGGAAAAAGTTATCACTCTGAAAATCGATATACGACTAGCTAGTTACACTAGAAATAAAATGAGACTAGTCGGATTCTCTTACGAGGGGTATAACAGGGTGAAAGGGGGTAGCAACCAATTTCAAAACATGAAAAAGGGCAGAAGGGAAAAAGTTATCACTCTGAAAATCGATATACGACTAGCTAGTTACACTAGAAATAAAATGAGACTAGTCGGATTCTCTTACGAGGGGTATAACAGGGTGAAAGGGGGTAGCAGCCAATTTCAAAACATGAAAAAGGGCAGAAGGGAAAAAGTTATCACTCTGAAAATCGATATACGACTAGCTAGTTACACTAGAAATAAAATGAGACTAGTCGGATTCTCTTACGAGGGGTATAACAGGGTGAAAGGGGGTAGCAGCCAATTTCAAAACATGAAAAAGGGCAGAAGGGAAAAAGTTATCACTCTGAAAATCGATATACGACTAGCTAGTTACACTAGAAATAAAATGAGACTAGTCGGATTCTCTTACGAGGGGTATAACAGGGTGAAAGGGGGTAGCAACCAATTTCAAAACATGAAAAAGGGCAGAAGGGAAAAAGTTATCACTCTGAAAATCGATATACGACTAGCTAGTTACACTAGAAATAAAATGAGACTAGTCGGATTCTCTTACGAGGGGTATAACAGGGTGAAAGGGGGTAGCAGCCAATTTCAAAACATGAAAAAGGGCAGAAGGGAAAAAGTTATCACTCTGAAAATCGATATACGACTAGCTAGTTACACTAGAAATAAAATGAGACTAGTCGGATTCTCTTACGAGGGGTATAACAGGGTGAAAGGGGGTAGCAGCCAATTTCAAAACATGAAAAAGGGCAGAAGGGAAAAAGTTATCACTCTGAAAATCGATATACGACTAGCTAGTTACACTAGAAATAAAATGAGACTAGTCGGATTCTCTTACGAGGGGTATAACAGGGTGAAAGGGGGTAGCAGCCAATTCCAAAACATGAAAAAGGGCAGAAGGGAAAAAGTTATCACTCTGAAAATCGATATACAACTAGCTAGTTACACTAGAAAAAAAATGAGACTAGTCGGATTCTCTTACGAGGGGTATAACAGGGTGAAAGGGGATAGCAGCCAATTCCAAAACATGAAAAAGGGCAGAAGGGAAAAAGTTATCACTCTGAAAATCGACATACGACTAGCTAGTTACAGTAGAAATGAAACGAGACTAGTCGGATTCTCTTACGAGGGGTATAACAGGGTGAAAGGGGGTAGCAGCCAATTCCAAAACATGAAAAAGGGCAGAAGGGAAAAAGTTATCACTCTGAAAATCGATATACGACTAGCTAGTTACACTAGAAATAAAATGAGACTAGTCGGATTCTCTTACGAGGGGTATAACAGGGTGAAAGGGGGTAGCAGCCAATTCCAAAACATGAAAAAGGGCAGAAGGGAAAAAGTTATCACTCTGAAAATCGACATATGACTAGCTAGTTACAGTAGAAATAAAACGAGACTAGTCGCATTCTATTACGAGGGATATAACAGGGTGAAAGGGGGTAGCAGCCAATTCCAAAACATGAAAAAGGGCAGAAGGGAAAAAGTTATCACTCTGAAAATCGATATACGACTAGCTAGTTACACTAGAAATAAAATGAGACTATTCCGATTCTCTTACGAGGGGTATAACAGGGTGAAAGGGGGTAGCAGCCAATTTCAAAACATGAAAAAGTTATCACTCTGAAAATCGATATACGACTAGCTAGTTACACTAGAAATAAAATGAGACTAGTCGGATTCTCTTACGAGGGGTATAACAGGGTGAAAGGGGGTAGCAGCCAATTCCAAAACATGAAAAAGGGCAGAAGGGAAAAAGTTATCACTCTGAAAATCGACATACGACTAGCTAGTTACAGTAGAAATAAAACGAGACTAGTCGGATTCTCTTACGAGGGGTATAACAGGGTGAAATGGGGTAGCAGCCAATTCCAAAACATGATAAAGGGCAGAAGGGAAAAGGTTATCACTATGAAAATCGATATATAATTAGCTAGTTATAGTAGAAATAGAACGAGACTAGTCTGATTTACTTACGAGGGGTTTAAATGTGAGAAAGGATTTTTTTTTATTTTGACTTATTTTTGAAATTTAGCTTTTTCATTCAATTGAAGTTAAGGAAACACACCCTCTTTACACTATGACATTTTTTTGTAGAAGTAACTGTTAAGTTATTAACTAAGTTTAAATCATTTAATTCAACTCTCATGTCCACTTAAGCTCCGCGCTCTAGCTTCTAGTAACTACATTCGTATCTATGTCTCATCTTATGTTATACCATTGTGTTACGTATTCACGAATATCGCTGTAGTTTGCTTTTGATTATTATCGTTTTCTTGTAAAACTGTTTATAGTGGACGTTTATTTTCATTTCATGTTTTTGACTTAATATATAGTTATTAGGTTTAGTTTTATTAAATTCAAAGCTTTGTTTTATTTCCCGTTTCTAAGTACTTAACATACTTTGATATTTATACGTTCTGTACTTCTTTTAATTGTTTATTCATGTTTTTATTATATCTAATATTTTAAGTTGTGTTATTTGTAAACGAGATAAATAACTATAATTGTGTCTGCTGAAACTGTTCCTTTTGCATAATGAAGAACTTTATTTCACGAAATGAAGCATTTCGATTGATTACTGAATATCTCCATCAGCATCATTTTACATTAGATAATATGTTAGAAAAATGTATTCTAAACAAAATAGCCAGTGAATTGAAAGGTACTAAATACGGTTTCCCAAGTGTAATTACAAATATTATCTGTAAAAATGTGGAATTTAGAAAGTACTTTTTATGTTATCCTATGATCCAGAACTCCAAGGCTAAGATTACCGGTAAATGTTTAGCACTCGCACTAGATGAACTACAAATAGAGAAATCAAATCTATTATCATATCGTGCAGAATTAGGTGTTAATTCTGATATTTGTAAAAAATTAAAGTTAAAATTCTGTTTTAAAAACAGATTATATATTTATCTAATTTGGAAACAACTTCTTGGTGCATTTGATGCAGCAGAAATACCAACAGAGCCTCCATTATTTAAAGAATATACTATATTACATGCTTCTACACCTAGAACTAACAATTGCAATACAAATATGGAACTAAAAGCAAATCCTTATCAACATAAATCAGTTGCTCCAAATTTTGATCCAAATGATTCTGAAAAGCTTCAAGAAATTGATATAATCGATAACTCTAGCTTATCTGCTATTAATTATGGTCAGTCTGAAATAACACCAACGGACTTTGATATTCCTGTTGCTTTAGAATTATTCAGCTTTGATAATGTTGAAGAGGTTTTACCAACTGGATCTAAGAATGTCGAATTTTTGGAACCCATACATGATGGATACAAACTTTGCTCTGTGTTCGAAGGTTCTTTTAAAATAGATGAGGTTAAATGGCTATATATATGTAAAAATAGAAAATTAGACTCAAACGTGTATCCTTTTTACTTGCGACATGAAATAAGAAAATTTGTTAATAATACTTGTTTGATCGTCTTCAAATATACGAAGTATTTAAAAGAATCTATAAATATGTTTGCAATGTGTAAACATACCGGGTGTAAAAAGTTTAAAATTAGTATTAAATATAGTGTCTGTCACGTATTCAGTTCATCGATTGACTACTGTCATAAAGATTTTCTTACCCTTCCGGTAAAAGGAATCGAAAGAAAAATTGCGCAACGTAACTTGTATAAATGCAAACCTCTTCAGTACAAAAAACATATGCTTTTACAAGCCAACAAGTCCTTGATAAAAAAATCTAAAAATTTATATAAACTAAAATCAGACTGCACTCTTCGTAAAATAAGGTCCGAATCATCGCAACTACTTGACCGAAGCCGGGATGATTTCATTGACTTAATACTAATGCAATTAGACCACCCGGAATATATCAAAGAGGTATCTGTGCCTTTTAATGTAAAAATATACAGTTTGGAACAATTGGATGTGCTTAAAAATCAAAAAATTGGGAACAATCTGCCGCTTATTCACTTTGACGCTACTGGAAGTGTTGTAAGAAATCCAGTGGGTCTCTCAAATAAAAAAATATACCTTTATAGTGGCGTCGTTACTATTTCAACATCAAAAAGAGTTTTTTCTGCTTTTTCTATGATATCTGCAAATCATGATTCTAATACCATATTTAAAATACTTAATGATTTTAGATTTTTTTGTGAAAATAACAAATATTGGCCAGCATGTTCTGGCATTGTGACAGATTTTTCTTTTGCAAATTTGCATGCAATATCTAAGGCATTTAATAGGTGTACTTTATTAGAATATCTGGATAAATGTTACTCCTCTGTTCACAAAAACAAAAACCTTCAATCAGAAAAAATTATCGGTATTTACTTATGTTGTGCACATTTCATGAAAATGGCATGCAAAGATATTGATAATTTATCTAAAAGCCCTGAACAAAATTTGTATTTTAAAAATCTCATTGCTGCTGGAATTCTGATAAATAATATTAAGGCATTTGATGATTTTGTTGTTAATTCATGCATTCTTTTAAAATCACCCTATATAAATCCACACGTCCAAAATTCAAAGGAAATTTTATGTAAACTGTTTCAAGAAAAAATTGATACCACCTCAGTTGAATATAGCAAGATTCCCGATTTTGACCTTCATCTAAGTGACGGAGATATATTATATAAGGCAAGTCCCTTTTACCAACGTAGTATGGACTTGTGCAGTAAAATCCATATCAATATTACCAAAAATGACAAAAATACATATTATATTCCGGAATGGCAAGAGCTACTGATGATAAAATATTTTCCGTATTTTCCACTTTGGTCCGAACTTCTCTTACCATCCGGTAGAGTAAGTAACGCTATCGTGGAAAATTTTTTTTCGCAGTTAAAAATTAACACCTTGGAAGGGCAAAGAAACTTAAAATGTTCTCAACTGGTGCGAAAGATGAGGCAAGACGTGCTAGCATTTAAATTCGAATCTGATTTAGACATAACTAAGTCTAATTTGACAAAGCTAAAAAGCAAAAAAAGAAAATCAGAGACTGCAAATTCGGCATCACAAACCTTATCAACATCAGTCACTGATGAAAATATTTGTCAAGAAAGTTGGTCAAAACGTAAGAAAATGTCTAATTCACATTTTAAGGGAAGACATTTGAAACTCTTAAAAAAAGAAGGTAACATTTTAAACAAGTGTATTTTTCCTGAAGATGACGAAGATTTGGCACAATGCTCCTATTGTGGACATGGTACGCTAGACGAAACCACAACTTGGATTCAATGTGATTCTTGCCAAAGTTGGGTACATAATAACTGTATTGATCCTAAGAATCCAAAAGCTATTTTTTCAGAGGATTTTTTCTGTAAAATGTGCCAAACAGTCAATTCAAATAGTGATCTGGAAACTTTTTCAATTTATACTGAATGTCAAACGGAACTAAATAAATTATCTTTAACTGAACCAGAACGGAAAGATCTTGAAATTAACGCTCGTTTGCAAAGAGGTTGTACTGAATGGAGAAATGCTAGAAAAATTCGCGTAACTTCATCGTATTTTGGTAGGATATGTAATGCCAATGTTAGTTCTTACCCAAATATTGTAAAAGATATTACAAGCTGTAAGAACGTAAATACTCTTGCAAATCGTCATGGCATTAACTTCGAGAAATTGGCCATAAGAAACTACGAAAAAATTATGTCTATAAAGTGTGACGAAGCTGGGCTGTTCGTTCACCCAGTCTATCCCTATCTTGGTGCCTCTCCAGATGGTCTGGTAGGAAAGGAGGGTATAATTGAGGTAAAATGCCTTTACACTGCGAGATATCAATCTGCGAATAATATTAAGTTTGATTTTTTAAGTAAGGACCAACAATCCATTAAACAAAACCATGTGTACCATCATCAAATCCAAGGTTTGTTGGAAATTACTAATAGATCTTGGTGTGATCTAGTAATTTATACTTTTAAAAGTATTGAGGTTATTCGAGTACAAAGATCAGAAAATTTTTGGAAGTTTAATCTAAAAAAATTACAAAATTTTTATTACTTTTATATGCTTCCAAGCCTCGTAACCAAAAATAGGAACTTAACTGCAGCTCAAGCAAAATGGACAAATTTAAGCCCTTACAAAATTTTGGAAAATGGCTTAGTAGATGACGTAAACTATTATAAGGAACTACCGAATAAAAGGGGCTACTTTGTTACGGCTGATAGTCAGATTAAATTTTCCATTAGAGAAATATTGTTGGATTATTATATCACTCTAAATAATTGTGAATATCTAAGTAGCTTCATAATTGACCATTGTCTGAATATTTTTAATAAAAAAATTGGACATAAGTACCAAATTATATCTGTTGCTAAATCATCCATTATTTTCAATCAAGATGAAGAACTGTCAGATGAATTTGTAAATGGTATTAACTTTACAGAAGACATGATAGTTATGCCGATTAACAAAAACTTTCACTACGTATTGTTAATTATTTCGTTTAAAGATAAAAAACTAATACTAATTGATCCTATGGGAAACGAGGTATTAATTAAAAATTCATATTTCAGATATCTGAGTAAGTTTTTCATAAGGAAAAATATTGATATGCAAACTTTTGAATTTGTGGTTCCTACCCACATTTTACAAAGAGATACATATAATTGTGGTGTTTAAATAATCTACTTTTTTCAAAAACTTACAAAATCTCAAAGTTTAGACATCGCCACAGACATGAATCAGTACAGAATAGACTTGAAATGGCTTTTGCTTCATCATAGTGCGGATATGAAAGAACGTTGTTTATTTTGTTCTTTGGCAATAAAATCTAACGAAAAATCAATATTCACCTGCCGTCTCTGCAGAAGAAAAATTCATCACAGATGCCTCTTAACCGCGAATGAATGAAACAAGGCTTGAATAGAAGCGAAAAAACAATTAACAATATTTGTGAATTGTGCAGAGTATACTAAAAATAACTTTATAAATTAACTTTCACACGTTTACTTCTTACTTCGTACATCTATTTTTGGATAAAAGAAATATAAAGAACAGTAAAATACCAGCAAAAGCTGCATTTATAAAACGGCTCATCACCATGCTATTTTGTTAATATATAACCTTTTTCTGATTTTTATAATTAAACAAATTTGTCGGTTTTGTATTTCTACTGCAACTATGTAGTTGTATATCAATTTTCAGAGTGATAACTTTTTCCCTTCTACTCTTTTTCATATTTTGGAAACGTCTGCCACCCCCTTCCACCCATTTATGCCCCTCGTAAGAGAATCAGACTATTATCGTTATATTTCTACCGTAACTAGGTAGTTTCATATCGATTTTCAGAGTGATAACTTTTTCCCTTCTGCCCTTTTTCATGTTTTGGAATTGGCTGCTACTCCCTTTCACCCTGTTATACCCCTCGTAAGAGAATGCGACTAGTCTCATTTCATTTCTACTGTAACTAGCTAGTCGTATGTCGATTTTCAGAGTGATAACTTTTTCCCTTCTCCCCTTTTCATGTTTTGGAATTGGCTGCTACCCCCTTTCACCCTGTTATACCCCTCGTAAGAGAATCCGACTAGTCTCATTTTATTTCTAGTGTAACTAGCTAGTCGTATATCGATTTTCAGAGTGATAACTTTTTCCCTTCTGCCCTTTTTCATGTTTTGGAATTGGCTGCTACCCCCTTTCACCCTGTTATACCCCTCGTAAGAGAATCCGACTAGTCTCATGTTATTTCTAGTGTAACTAGCTAGTCGTATATCGATTTTCAGAGTGATAACTTTTTCCCTTCTGCCCTTTTTCATGTTTTGAAATTGGCTGCTACCCCCTTTCACCCTGTTATACCCCTCGTAAGAAAATCCGACTAGTCTCATTTTATTTCTAGTGTAACTAGCTAGTCGTATATCGATTTTCAGAGTGATAACTTTTTCCCTTCTGCCCTTTTTCATGTTTTGGAATTGGCTGCTACCCCCTTTCACCCTGTTATACCCCTCGTAAGAGAATGCGACTAGTCTCATTTTATTTCTAGTGTAACTAGCTAGTCGTATATCGATTTTCAGAGTGATAACTTTTTCCCTTCTGCCCTTTTTCATGTTTTGAAATTGGCTGCTACCCCCTTTCACCCTGTTATACCCCTCGTAAGAGAATCCGACTAGTCTCATTTTATTTCTAGTGTAACTAGCTAGTCGTATATCGATTTTCAGAGTGATAACTTTTTCCCTTCTGCCCTTTTTCATGTTTTGAAATTGGCTGCTACCCCCTTTCACCCTGTTATACCCCTCGTAAGAGAATCCGACTAGTCTCATTTTGTTTCTAGTGTAACTAGCTAGTCGTATATCGATTTTCAGAGTGATAACTTTTTCCCTTCTGCCCTTTTTCATGTTTTGGAATTGGCTGCTACCCCCTTTCACCCTGTTATACCCCTTGTAAGAGAATCCGACTAGTCTCATTTTATTTCTACTGTAACTAGCTAGTCGTATATCGATTTTCAGAGTGATAACTTTTTCCCTTCTGCCCTTTTTCATGTTTTGCAATTGGCTGCTACCCCCTTTCACCCTGTTATACCCCTCGTAAGAGAATCCGACTAGTCTCATTTTATTTCTAGTGTAACTAGCTAGTCGTATATCGATTTTCAGAGTGATAACTTTTTCCCTTCTGCCCTTTTTCATGTTTTGAAATTGGCTGCTACCCCCTTTCACCCTGTTATACCCCTCGTAAGAAAATCCGACTAGTCTCATTTTATTTCTAGTGTAACTAGCTAGTCGTATATCGATTTTCAGAGTGATAACTTTTTCCCTTCTGCCCTTTTTCATGTTTTGGAATTGGCTGCTACCCCCTTTCACCCTGTTATACCCCTCGTAAGAGAATCCGACTAGTCTCATTTTATTTCTAGTGTAACTAGCTAGTCGTATATCGATTTATCGATTTTCAGAGTGATAACTTTTTCCCTTCTGCCCTTTTTATTATTTATATAATAGAATAATATCTTGTTTTTTCAAACAGTTCTCCATCATTACAATAAAAATAGTGCAATAAATACCTAAATCTCATTTTTTCTGGGTAAGTTAATGCAGTTTATTACTTATTAATATGTAATGTTATGATTTGTAAAATTTAAACGCTCCTACATTTAAACGCCCCTAAACAATACACCACTGATCGTTCGGGCGTCTTCGGTAAATAAGCCGCTAGATTTTGGCTGCCAAGTTCACACCGGTAGTTTCGTTAGACATAAACGTGCACGTTCGAGCTTAAAAATTCGTATCGTCCACAGTAATTGGAATGTCGATCTGAAATTTGGAGAGGTGACTATAAGATCGTACACAAACGTAGAATGCCATAGGAATTATATTTTCTAAACGCAGTCAACGCAAAATGAGATTATGTAGGAAACGATATTTTTTCACAATTTCATCGGGAATAACTTCTTAACTAAATGTCCTACAACGTTTTTATGCAAATTTTTGAAATCTACGAGGTCGAATTAGTCGATATACGATTCAAAACTTAACAGCCAACATAAACTCTGGATTTTGAAAATTTGAAATTCAAAATCACAAGTCTCGCTATAATTGCAAGTACACGGTGACGGTAAAACCTTCGTAGAGTCTACAATAATGGGAATTTTGAACATGCTATGAAATTTGCAGATACGTAGAAATAATATTTTGGAAACGCGGTGGACGGAAAGTGCGGTTATGTGGAAAACGATTTTTTTTAACAATTTTATGAAGTCTAACTTCTATAATACAACCTATATAACGATTTTGAGCAAATTTTTGGAATCTACATGGTCAAATTAGTCGATATACACCTTAAAAGTGCACGGGGAAACTACCCTCCATACTATACTCGTACTATAAAGCCATGGACTCCTAACCTAAAAATGACACAGAGAAGTTAATTTATCTTGTGGTAACTTATGGTTATGTTGACTATTATTGGTCAATTCATATATAATTTTGTGCTTAAATAAAATAGAGGATAAGTACTTTTTACTCTGCCAATCCCATTAAACTGTTTACGCCAATTTGTTTTACCTTCTGCTGTTCCACCCAACCGCAACTAAAAACAACAAATGCTTGCGTAGATTTTATGTTTTTGAACTCAGCGTTGACAAAAAGGCTTCTGACTAGTTTAAGGTAATCCATAATATAAAAATAATGCTCTTTGGGCAAGTATTTAGCAGATCAAGAGCATTCTTTTAAATCTAAAGTATAGAGATCGACATTTTTAATTAAAGCCTCTTTTTCTTCATATACTCTTTTCGGGCTTCATCTAGCGCGAACGAATAAGAACTTTGGAGATTCATATTAAGAATGATTAAACAAAATTCTTGCTAAAAACGAAACTAAAACAGAATTATAATCACTTCGTTCTGCAATAACAGTGGTAAAATAATGACGATATTGATTTGTGTGCCCACCGGACACGCCTACTTTTGTAACGTGGTACCGAACCCTATAGCAGTTTATCAAAAACCATAGAAATTATATATTATGTCTATGCCAAAAACTTATTTCACTTATAAGATATGCAGAACATCACTATTTGTGCTACGTTTACATGCTTGGTAAGTCTCGACAAGTGTCCACATCAGTAGATATGTACGTAGTTCGTCGCTGTTCGTCGGGGTATTTATTGATGTGGAGGGGGCGAAGTACCAACCCGGCACGTCTCCAGGTGGCGGATAGGAGAAGGGCCTCTGAGATGATTTTATATGAGGAGGAGGTCTGGGGGAAATACCTGGGGCTCTTTGTGTCTAAAAACACAACTGGCAGCCCTCGAATACCCTGCCGCGGACCAACTTTACCTGTCCCAGCTGTAGTATCGTGGCTAAGGGATTGCACACAGGGTTACGATGCCGGGTGAAATTTCGAGCTTACCTCGAAATCACCTGTTATACCAATGTCTCCTGGCTGTCTGTGGTCAAGTCTCGCGGGCCAGTGATATGGGGCCCGAACCAAGAGGAGACAACCTCATTAAAAACCTAAAGTCATGGTGGGAAACCAGGCCGAAGAAGGCGTGGCTATATAGAAGAATAGTCCTTACTGGTTTCGACCTTGGAGCACCGGGGGGAACTCCATTGTATTGAACCCCTTACCTCTGCATGCGGGGCTCTGCAGCGGTGTACCGTAATGACCCTAGCTTCTCGTGGGACCACTCATAGAAAGAAAAAGGAAGACTTTCACCGGAAAAGTAGTGGAGAAAACCTCCACCTCTTCATCCGGGCACCTCACAGAGGGAAAAAAGGCCAAACGGCGCAAAGGTCGTATGCCGTTCGACCTCCCAAAATCGAGAGAACCGGGCGGCATTGACGACCCACTGAGAAAAGGGTCTCAGTGGAGCAGGGGTGCGGAAATAAATGCGTCTCTTCGATCAGGGAATATCCCCTAAAGAGGCCAGGAAGCAGGTAATTCAGCGCCCAACCCCCCCGAAGGAACCACCAACGGGGAAGACAAAGCTTAAAAGAGGCCCGGAGCATATTACTCCTCCGCTGCGGCCTCTAAGCAAGAAATCAAAAACAGCTGCAACGGTAACCGAGCAAGCCATTGGTTACGCAGCAGCTGTCAGAACAGAGAAGGCTTTTAGGGTGGGAATAATGCCAAGGATTATCCTGGGGTCATCCTGAAAGCAGAGCAGCTCTCCACACTGGAAGACACTCTGGTGGAAGAGCTGTGCCAGAGTAAAGAGAAGGGAATCCACTTCTCAGGTATACATTTCCGTTGTGGAATGATACTGGTGGACTGTGGGTCACAAGAATCGGCAGACTGGCTCATGAGGTCAGCGCCGAAATTAAACTCTTGTGAAGGACCCGAATTGGTGGCTCGAAGTGGAAACGACATCCCAAAGCCGGTCGCCATAACGGTGTTCTTCCCAAGAAGCCAAGACATGAAACTGGAGAAGATACTCCAACTTGTCGAGGTTCAGAACTCCAACCTCAGTATTGCGGCTTGGAAGATCCTAAACTCTAAAAAAGAGGGACAGGGAACTATCCTCACGATTGGGATCGATCACCAATCTGGGGAGGCTCTGAAGGCAGGAGGTTACGCGCTACACTCCCGTTTTGGGCGTATCCCTGGCTCGGGGCTGGGAAAAAGGAATCCCGCGGAGGATACAAAGGACATGGAGATACCCTCCACATCCGGAACCTCTGGAAAGGGGGAAAAAGGCGAAAGCTTGACCTTGGGTCAGCCCGAGATCTCCTCCGGCTCTGCTGGGATGACTGGGAATGCGGAGACTGCCTCTGCATTCCGGGAAGCTGGGCAGAGCAGCCTGGGGGGTCGAGAGTCTGACTCGAGGTCAAGAAACCTGCTCGATTATCGAGGGAGATACTGCCATGGTGGTCGAGGAGGATCAGGGAGAGAGAAAGGAGGGGGATGAATAGAGGCTGAGTAACTCGGCCTCTCTCATCCATAATAATTCACGTTCACGAATGTAGCTCAGATTAACCTGCATCACGCGAAGTGAGCTTCAGCCGTGATTGCAAGGTTGCTCGCTAGACTACAACTGGATATTGTACTGATCCAAGAACCATGGATCAACAAAGAAGGCCAAATCAAACGTTTGGTATCTAAGGATTTTAAATTGATTTATGATCAAAGGCAAGTATCTCCGCCTGTCTGTGTAATCATAAGAAATAACATAAAATATATTTGTGTTTCAGACTACGTGTCACGGGACCTTGTTCCAATCATGGTTCACCTCAACATTGGGGGTATCGACAGAGACATCGTCATTGCCTCTGCCTAGTTCGCTGGAGACGGGCCGATGACACCGCCAGAAGAGGTACAAGAGCTAGTGAGACACTGCAATAGCAGACGGCTGCCAATTATAATTGGTTGTGATGCCAACGCACACAATATCGCGTGGGGAAGCACCAATAATAACGAAAAAGGTGAGTGTTCGTTAGAATATCTCTTAGCAAATAACCTTGAGACCTTAAACGTGGGGACAACCCCCCACTTTTGTCACGAGAGCAAGAGAAGAGGTTCTGGACGTAACAATTGTTAATGTTGCTGCTAGGAAAAATGTAAAAGATTGGAGGGTGATGAGCGAGCCATCACTTTCCGACCATAGGATTATCGAATTTAGGATAGAGGGAAATACCACCTCGATTCCTACAATCCAAAATCCTAGAAATACTGATTGGTCTCTTTACAAGACCAATCTGAAGGACAATTTGGAACACGTCGAAGTGAATGGGGTAAATCACCCGCACTACGACCTGGAACATAGAGTCGAACAGATCAGTGAGGCAATAATGGAAGCTTTTCATTCCAGTTGCCCACTCTCAAAAGCTCCTTCAGAAAAGGAAGCTCCTTAGTGGAATGAGAACCTGTCAAACCTCAGAAAAGAGGTCCGTCGGCTCTTTAATAGAGCCAAACGTGACGGTAATTTGCAGAGGTACACTGAGAAGCTTACTCAGTACAATAAAGAGATTAGGAAGGCCAAAAGGCTTAATTTTCAAGCCTTTTGTGAAAAGATCACTTCCACTCACCCAGCGGCCAGACTACAAAAGGTCATGGCAAATGGGGGAACTAACCCCACAATGTCACTGAAAAAGCCAGACGGATCATACACGGAAGGTGAAGAGGAACGATCGATTCTTCTTCTTAGAACCCACTTCCCTGGTAGTGAACCAGCAACAAGCACCGAAATAGCAATGAACTACACCAAAAAATCCCGCAAGGAAGATTGGGACATTGCTAAGAAAATATTTACCAGACAACGGTTGGAATGGGCAAAAAGTACCTTTCAACTATATAAATCACCAGGAGTGGATGGAATAATTCCAGCACTCCTACGGCAAGCGATAGATGAGATTCTTCCTCACCTGCTGAAGATTACAAGAAGCAGTCTAGCAGTGGGTCTAATACCTAGAAAATGGAGAAGGGTAAGGGTAACCTTCATACCAAAAATAGGGAAAAAATATGGGACTGATCCCCGATCTTTTAGACCCATCTGTCTAACATCGTTTCTACTCAAATCGATGGAGAAAGTAGTGGATAACTACATAAGAACAGAGAATCTGGAGAATATACCACTTCATAAATGTCAGCATGCCTACAGAGTGGGTCGATCAACTGAGACGGCTCTGTATCAGCTGATCGAAGTCATCCAGAGAACTCTGAACAACACAGAAATCGCAATGTGCGCATTCCTGGATATATCAGGGGCCTTTGACTACACAACTCATGTGCCTATCAAAGAAGCACTAAAAAGGCGAGGAGTGAATGAAACCATTGTAAAATGGATGTATGAGTTGTTGACAACGAGGATAGCTGAGACACAGGTGGGGAATCAAACCACCTCACTTAAAGCCACTCGGGGGGACACCTCAAGGGGGAGGGATATATCCCCTTCTATGAAGCCTCGTAGTAGATGATTTGCTCTACAGGCTAACGGAGCTTGGCTTCGAATGTATGGGCCACGCCGATGACATTGTTTTGTCAGACGCAAGTTCGAGAGCACCTTGAGTGATTTATTCCAAAAGGGCCTCAGAACCATTGAGCAGTGGTGCTTGTCAGTGGGGTAAACATTAACCCAAGCAAGACCATAGTAATTCCATTTACCTACCCGGAAAAGAACACTTCCAGCCATGAAACCCATATCCTTAAACGGGGAAATCATAGAATGGAAATAAGAGATTAAATATCTAGGGATAACCCCAGACAGTAAGCTTCTGTGGAATAAGCATGTTGAAATAACTGCTAGTAAAGCAATAAGAGCTTTGATGGCATGCAGAAATCTAGCTGGTAAGAGGTAGGGCTGTAACCCAAAAATCCTGCGATGGATGTACGCCATGATTGTGAGACCAGCCATTACGTATGGGGCAATAGTTTGGCACACAAAAGCAAGTCAGTACAGCACGAGGAAGACCCTCGACCAAGTTCAAAGGCTTGCCTGTTTGTGCATCACTGGAGCTATGAGAACGTGTCCAACTAGGGCACTTGAGATCATTACAGTTCTCACACCTCTACATCTGGTGGTAGAAAGATATACCCAAGAGGCAATTCTTAGAATATCTAAGGAAGGTTCAGGCATTGAGGGTATTAAAGATCAGGGAACTTGGTCCTCTTTGACAAGATACATCTCATTAGCGAATCTTCCGAATGACGAAATGATCAGGAAATAATTTCACCACTATGCTAAGGGAAAGGGAATACACCACCCAAACTCTCAAAGAAAACACCATTAGATGGTATACGGATGGTTCAAAAACCACCATTGGAGCAGGCGCTGGAGTATTTGGGCCTGGCACCAGATACTCATTATCGTTAGGCTCCTTCCCTAGCGTCTTTCAGGCAGAAATACATGCGATAGAAAGATGCGTGGAAATGAACCTAGAAAGGAACTACCAGAAATGTGACATATCGATCCATTCTGATAGTCAAGCAGCTATCAAAACATTGAGCCACGTCATTGAGTCAAAGTTGGCATGGGAGTTCCGAAGAAAACTTGATGAATTAAGCAAGAATAACAGGGTCTCTTTAGTCTGGATTCCTGGCCACTCGGGAATCACGGGAAATGAAGAGGCCAATACACTTGCCAGGAAAGGAGCACAAATGCCCTCTATTGGCCCGGAGCCTTTCTGTGGTGTAGCAAAATGATCCTACAAGAAAGAGTTTCGGAAGAAAGAGGAAACCGAAAGAGAAGCACTCTGGCGGTGCCTTCCCCGGTTGGAACATTCCAAAAAGTTCCCATGGTACTTTGACACTGCTAGATCCAAAAAATATTTGGACATCAGTAAAGATAAGCTACATCTCTTCACGGACTTTCTTACATGACACTGCCGCCTTAGGAAGCACTTAATGAGAATAGGTCTAGCAGAGATTGACGATTGTAGATTCTGTGGGGAGGAGGATGAAACTCCGGATCACCTAGTTCTGGAATGCCTCGCTATTGCAAGCCAACGCAAGAAATGCTTCGGACAAGAAACTTGTAAGAATGAGGATCTTACCTCGTTGAAGCCGTCCCAAATACTAGAGTTCATTAGAACCTTGGAACTGGAAGGCGAACTGTAGTAGTAGCGAGAACAGCTATGATAGGGGGCACTATAAACCTTTGGTTTCATTGCACTGTAACCCCGTTAAAATCTAATCTAATCTCGACAAGTGTCCACCAACACAAACATGTGAACTGGGTGTTTGGCTTGACTTGCGTGAGCTTGTCACCAATCCGGGCCAGAGTCGCTATTTGAACACTGATCAAAGGAAGCTTGTGGCAAGCGTATGCGACGTATTTACACGGCGTATGTTTAGCCTCTATCATGAACTCTAGAATTACCACAGTTATCCAAGTAAATCTGGGTACGATTTAAGGAACCATAATTGATTTAATGAGCCTTTCCCTTGGCTTGTACTGAGGCTGGCATTGCTTAATTCATGAGACAGGGCAGAATCAACCAGTGAGCTCTTGTCTTGAAAGATAACAACAGATATTATAGATGCACACATACACATATTAGTCTACTCAAGTTTTTGAAAAGACATCAAAATGTGTTTGTTATGTGTATCACGGCTATCGTCTACATATATTATCTTTCTCATTTGTGTGTTTTATGCGTATATTTGAAAATATGTAATTTTCAACGCCACACTTTACGGAAAAATTTTAATATGTTATACAGGGGACTGACGTCAATACCGAATCGACTATTGTACCTAATTTAAATGTTCTACTTTACTATATCATCATCGTCTGCCATTTTTACCTGCACAGTGTGCCTGTCAAGTACATACTATGAACCGTTTTACACTTACGAGAATTATTGCGAAATTTACTCTGAAAATTTTCGTAAGAATAATTTTTGCTGTTTTACACGTCATAGAATTATTGCCAAAATTTTCAGAGTAAAAATATAGAACGAGTTCTATATTTTAATGGCAATAATTTAGAAAGTGCGCGAGAATCGACGCAGAAGCCAATAAGCCATAAATAAAATCAAAATAATAAGGGTGTCATGTGTCGTTATAAGAGGATATTCAACAATCAACCATTAATTTTTTATTTAGGAGAACTGAGGTCTACCTTCTCTTCTTTGAAGCCAATTTTTTTACCATTTTGATCTTTGTTTTTTTGCGTTTAATTAATAAAAATAGCAAATAATAGCTAACTGCTATAGCACCTGACAGTAACTCTTTTTGCCTTGTAGGCATGGCTGTAAATACCAATTAAATTGCCAAATAATATAATATGAAAACTTGAATTTTTTACAAAATAACCAAACATCTAAAATAAATGGTTCAAAAACAGATGATTACTTAAAGAATGCGAATCGTGACAACTTCTTCCGAAAACAATCTCTCCGCGCAGGCGTATGACTTAAATTATTATGAAAGTTTTTGTTCTAAAAATATTATGTGTAAAACAGACAAGCGATGAAATATTTTTAAAATTCTTATCAAAATTATAAATATTATTTTCAGAGGAAATTTCGCAATAATTGTCGTACGTGTAAAACGGTTCTAACGCACTCGCAAGCGTGTAAATGTCATCCGAGCGTTTGTAAGACTTGGATCTTGTTAACCCTTGCCAAACCTCGGCAAGCGTGTAAATGTAGCTTTACATTTTTCGTGGCATTCTTGTGTTTTAGGCAACGTAAAATACAAAAATCACAGGTCACATATTAGGCGATTTCGTCCCGCTTTGGTACCCCACTTTGGTCTGTCAAATACATACCAATCGATTTCGTTTCGAAAAACGATGACGTCAAGCTTACTTTGGTACCCTTTTTGGTCTGTCAAATCACATACCGAGATCTGCAGCACGGTTACTGAAATTGGTAGCTTTCTATCCTTGTCCAAAGTAGTTTTTGTCTTGCGTTTTATTTGTAAACAAACAAAGTTGTTGAAACGAATTCAATTTTTGGCCAATATTCTAAACTTCTTTAAGTTTTGTCTGTTTTTTCTTTTTTTGTCCAGTAATAATGGAATCTGTTGATTTTATTATAATTGGCAAGAAGCGTTTTTTGGGTTTTTACTATATATATTTAACTCAAAACTTCAATACAATATTGTAAAACTCAATAAACAACTTTTCCGATCGCTATACAAAACGTAAGTGTAAATTTCATCAATCAGCTATACCAATTGAGAACCAAACGATTTCGCCTGTAATTGGTACTTTACGTCATAACGGTGACGTAGGACCTACCATTTGGTTAACCAAAGTCCCTACCAACCAAAGCGGGACGAAATCGCCTCTTGACTTGTGACAAATATACCTACATTTTCTTGATCTAGTTCATAGAACTATACTAGAAGGAAAATGTGAGTTCCGAGCTTTCATCGAAACCACGGAACATTCGTGTTCCGTGTCTAAACTAAACACAAGTGTTTTCTATTGGTAGACGACCTTGACAACACAAACTGACAAACTTTAAACTTTTGTTATTGTGCAACTTTGTTTATTACCACTATGTAAAATGTTTACCTCTTATAAAGGTGAAATGGTGAATGTAAATCATTTTATTTCATGGTTATTATGAGGCTAGTACTCTCATACAAGTTTTTTTCGAAATAAAAATGTTAGGTTAAAAAATTACAAATGCAAATAAATAAATAATCTTATCAGCAATGTGTTGATAAAATCCAACGCGGCTTCAATTGTGTAATAAAAATATCCCTATGTGGAATTGTATGTGATCGTCAACATGAGAAGAAATTTGAAAACTTTATTAAAATACATTTTAATATCATCAGTGACTGTAGTGTTTACAGTGTTAATTTACAGGATATTTAAAACTAGGAGTTATCGTATAGACAGTCGTGTTTATTTTGGAAAAAATGGTATTGAACCAATGGCTCCTGAGGCAGTAAGTAAAATATATTCATTTTCAACCCCAGTATTCACCTTGGTTAAAATTACAACTGTTTTTATTTATTCAATGGGGATACATTCTACATTCTCTATTCTACTTACAATTTGGTTTAGTAGCTATGGGAAGAGCACCTCTTTAGAATCCGAAATTATATCTTCAATGATACCAAATTTTGGTTAAAGAATTGTTTCTACTACTTGCCGCAATTTAAATTTAAAAGCTAATTGGAATTGATAAATGAAAATATTATTACTTTTTGGCCCAACCTATCTAATATGCCAGAAAAGTATTGGTTTACCCCAAAAAAGTTGAAAATTTGAAAAAATTTTTGAGTTATTTTTACGTTTTCCATCAACAACAACCCAAAAAAACGGTTGTTAGAAAAAAATCCTGTGTGTATGTCGTCGTTGTCGTCGGCCACTTTTCGTTACATGTCTTGTTAGCACGATACAGCCTCCGGAGTGCAACAAGCACCAATTTTATGATTGAATATTGTTAAGGACACGTCACAGATGAACCCTATTGATTTGCAGCTCACCAGAGCCAGCATAACGGGTGCTACGGTACTAGAAGTACATTTTAGTCATTTTTCAAGAAATTTCAGTTTGTTAGCACGATACAGCCTCCGGAGTTCAACAAGTTTTTTGTCATTTTTGGAGAAATTTCAGTTTGTTAGCAGGATACAGCCTCCGGAGTATATACAAGTGACCAATTTTATGATTGGATATTATTCAGAGCGTCTCAAAGATGAATCTTATTGATATTCAGCTCACCAGAGCTAGTACAACAGGTTCTATAGTACTTTAAGTACGATATTTTTGTCATTTTTGGAGAATTTTTAGTTTGTTAGCAAGATACAGCCTCCAGAGTGTATACAAGTGACCAATTTTAGGATTGAATATTGTTCAACGTGTCTCACAGATGTACCCTATTGATTTTCAGCTGACTAGAGCAAGTACAGCGGGTCCTGTAAATCCAGATATACTACATTTTTGATTATTTTTGGACAAGTTTCGGTTTGTTAGCACAATACATCCCCCGAAGTGTATACAAGTGACAATTTTATGATAGAATATTATTCAGGGCCACAGATGCAGAAAAGTTAGTTTTAATCTTTAAAACCGTTTATTTTTTATGAGTTTTGATCCCAAATATTTATTGTTTGCACTGAAAATGCACAAATATAGATAACATTTTTATACTATTTAAGTAAATAATTTTTATTGCCTTGGCAGTGCCTCAAATTCATTAATATTACTGTAATTGCATATTTGCACTGATTGTAATAAAAACAGTATTTTTTTTCTTGAATGTTCTGTATTTAATTGTGTTTTACTATAACAACTTAATCTATTAAATTATGGTGAAAAATTGTAAATTTATATGCTTATACTAGTGAGTTAGCTAAATCAAACATACTATACCATCATAGAGCCAAAAAGTGTACTTAATTGGTAATATACTATTTACTTGGACCCGTTAGCCACAGATTTTTTTTACCATCCACAAATACTTTTTTATAAAATAAACTGTACTTTTGCAAAAAAAATGTTAATATAGGAAACATATAATGAAATTTTAATAAGCTACATAATTTTACTACCAAAAATTAGAGATTAAGTGAATAAATTGTTTTCAAATAATTGTTTCTTTTACATATTTCAAGATTCTGAATCGAAGACCCAAAAATAAAAAAAAAATTATTCAACAATTATGAAGAACATCTAATTAGAAACCAATTGACTAAAAATTGTGATGCAAGTATTTTTTGTAACGTCAAAAAAATTCATAAAGATTACGATTGAGCGCCGATGCGCATCGTTCGTTTTAAACTCCAAGCCCCAAATTTTTTTCAAATTTTCTTTAACTATTTCAAAGAACACATAATTAGAAACCTATTAACGAAAAATTGTGATGTAAGTATTTTTTATAACGTCAAAAAAATGTATAAAGATTACGAAGGAGCGCCGACGCGCTTCGTTCGTTTTGAACTCGAAGCCCCAAATTTTTTTTAAAATTTCTTCAACTATTTGAAAGGGCACTTAATTAGGAACCTATTAACAATAAATTGTGATGTTAGTATTTTTTATAACGTCAAAAAAAATTCATAAAGATTACGATCGTGCGCTGACGCCCATCGTTCGTTTTGAACCCGAAGCCCCAAATTTTCTTTAAGTATTTCAATGGACACTCAAATAGGAACCTATTAACTAAAAATTGTGATGTAAGTATTTTTTTATAACGTTAAAAAAATTTCATAAAGATACGATTGAGCGCCGACGCGCTTCGTTCGTTTTGAGCCCCAAATTTTTTTCAAATTTTCTTTAACTATTTCAAAAAACACCTAATTAGAAACCAATTGACAAAAAATTGTGATATAATTATTTTTTATAACGACTTCGAGTTCAAAACAAACGATGCGTATCGGCGCTTAATCGTAGTCTACATCAACATTTTTTGTCAATTGGTTTTTAATTAAGTGTTCCTTGAAATAGTTAAAGAAAGTTTGGAAAAATTTTGGGGCTTCGAGTTCAAAACGAACGAAGCGCGTCGGCGCACAATCGTAATCTTTATAAACTTTTTTTGACGTTATAAAAAATACTTACATCACAATTTTTGTCAATTGGTTTCTAATTAAGTGTTATTTGAAATCGTTAGAGAAAATTCGAAAAAAATTTGAGGCTTCGAGTTCAAAACGAACGAAGCGCGTCGGCGCTCAATCGTATCTTTATGAGTTTTTTTTGACGTTATAAAAAATACTAACATAACAATTTTTTGTTAATAGGTTCCCAATCAAGTGTCCTTTGAAATAGTTGAAGAAAGTTTTAAAACAATTTGGGGCTTCGAGTTCAAAACGAACAAAGCGCGTCGGCGCTCAATAGTAATCTTTATAAAAATTTTTTGACGTTATAAAAAATACTTACATCACAATTTTTTGTTAATAGGTTCCTAATTAAGTGTCCTTTGAAATAGTTGAAGAAAATTTTTAAAAAATTTGGGGCTTCGAGTTCAAAACAAACGATGCGCATCGGCGCTCAATCGTATCTTTATGAATTTTTTTTGACGTTATAAAAATACTTACATCACAATTTTTTGTTAATAGTTTCCTAATGAAGTGTCCTTTGAAATATATAGAGAAAATTTTAAAAAAATTTGGGGCTTCGAGTTCAAAACAAACGATGCGCATCGGCGCTCAATCGTATCTTTATGAATTTTTTTTTACGTTATAAAAATACATCACAATTTTTTGTTAATAGGTTTCTAATTAAGTGTCCTTTGGAATTATTAAAGAGAATTTTAAAAAATTTGGGGCTTCGAGTTCAAAATGAACGAAGCGCGTCGGTGCTCAATCGTAATCTTTATACATTTTTTTGACGTTATAAAAAATACTTACATCACAATTCTCCGTTAATAGGTTTCTAATTAAGTGTCCTTTGAAATAGTTAAAGAAAATTTGGAACCTATTAACAAAAAATTGTGATGTAAGTATTTTTTATAACGTCAAAAAAAATTCATAAAGTTTACGATTGAGCGCCGATGCGCATTGTTCGTTTTGAACTCGAAGCCCCAAATTTTATTCAAATTTTCTTTAACTATTTCAAAGGACACTTAATTAGAAACCTATTAACGAAGAATTGTGATGTAAGTATTTTTTATAACGTCAAAAAAATATATAAAGATTACGATTGAGAACCGACGCGCTTCGTTCGTTTTGAACTCGAAGCCCCAAATTTTTTAAAATTGTCTTTAACAATTCCAAAGGACACTTAATTAGAAACCTATTATCAAAAAATTGTGATGTAAGTATTTTTATAACGTAAAAAAAAATTCTTAAAGTTTACGATTGAGCGCCGATGCGCATCGTTTGTTTTGAACTCGAAGCCCCAAATTTTTTAAAAATTGTCTTCAACTATTTCAAAGGACACTTAATTAGGAACCTATTAACAAAAAATTGTGATGTAAGTATTTTTTATAACCTCAAAACATTTTTATAGAGATTACGATTGAGCGCCGACGCGCTTCGTTCGTTTTGAACTCGAAGCCCCAAATTGTTTTAAAATTTTCTTCAACTATTTCAAAGGACACTTGATTGGGAACCTATTAACAAAAAATTGTTATGTTAGTATTTTTTATAACGTCAAAAAAAACTCATAAAGATACGATTGAGCGCCGACGCGCTTCATTCGTTTTGAACTCGAAGCCTCAAATTTTTTTCGAATTTTCTCTAACGATTTCAAAGAACACTTAATTAGAAACCAAGTGACAAATAATTGTGATGTAAGTATTTTTTATAACGTCAAAAAAAGTTTATAAAGATTACGATTGTGCGCCGACGCGCTTCGTTCGTTTTGAACTCGAAGCCCCAAAATTTTTCCAAACTTTCTTTAACTATTTCAAAGAACACTTAATTAAAAACCAATTGACAAAAAATGTTGATGTAGATTACGATTGAGCGCCGATACGCATCGTTTGTTTTGAACTCGAAGTCGTTATAAAAAATACTTATATCACAATTTTTTGTCAATTGGTTTCTAATTAGGTGTTCTTTGAAATAGTTAAAGAAAATTTGGGGCTCAAAACGAACGAAGCGCGCCGGCGCTCAATCGTATCTTTATGAAATTTTTTTAACGTTATAAAAAAATACTTACATCACAATTTTTAGTTAATAGGTTCCTATTTGAGTGTCCATTGAAATACTTAAAGAAAATTTGAAAAAAATGTGGGGCTTCGGGTTCAAAACGAACGATGGGCGTCAGCGCACGATCGTAATCTTTATGAATTTTTTTGACGTTATAAAAAATACTTACATCACAATTTTTTGTCAATTGGTTTCTAATTAGATGTTCTTCGTAATTATTGATTTTTTTTTAATTTCTGGGTCTTCGATTCAGAATCGTGAAATATGTATAGGAACAGTTATTTGAAAACTATTTATTCACTTAATCTCTAATTTTTGGTAGTAAAATTATGTAGCCTATTAAAATGTCATTATATGTTTCCTATATTAACATTTTTTTTCCAAAAGTACAGTTTATTTTATAAATAAATATTCGTAGATGGTAAAAAAATCCGTGGCTAACTTCACATGGGTTTTACTTGGTTGCTTGAGGCAGGTGTTATCCATTAACCACTTTCTGAAATTTCTCTAGCAGCAAGATCTTGGCACATTCGAGTACCGGTAATTGTAGGTGAAAGACGTGCGACACAGCAATCCGTTTAAACCAAATATCACTGGTAAATTTTACGTGAAATAAACTTAAATTAGTGTAAAACAAGAGTGCGTGGAAAGTAATAGAAAATGACTGAAAATCTTCCCCCCGACGGCGGGGGGAACATAAATAATCTTTCGAATATCAACAGCGAACCTGATAAAAATAACAGCGAGATCGGACCACAAGTGATCGAAAATCCTATTTTAATGCCAGTTAATAATCATACTAGCAGCATAGAGGACGAAGAACGCCGCTCTATTCAGACGGCAACAGGTGACAATCCACAAAAACCCAAAACATTCAACATCGACAAATCGTATTTATATTCAGATAACGTTTATGTTTTTATTGAAAAGTTGAATACTGATAACATAGATCGCTTACATCCCATGGCCGTAGGGCATATTTTACACCAAAAATTAAAAATATCTAATATTGAAGGAATACAAAAGGTAGGGAAAAATAGAGTACGAGTGCAATTAGCAACTTTAAAAGATGCTAATAATTTAATTAATAACAAAAAACTTAATAATGAAAATTTAAAAGCATTTATTCCAAATAATTTATTGGAGTGTAAAGGAGTAATAAAAGAAGTCGATACAATTTTTAATGAAGAGTACTTACTCAAAAATATCATTACGACGAGTACAGTCACAGAAGTTAGGAGGTTCAAAAAAAAATAGACATAGACGGAGAGACTATTTATGTACCAAAACAAACAATCCCAGTAACTTTCGAGGGTAATGCCTTGCCAACGCACATAAAAATAAATAGTGTAATATGTCCAGTAGAAAATTATGTACAAAAAGTAACACAATGCTACAATTGTTTAAGATATGGACACGTAGCCAAACAATGTCGGTCAACAAATAGTAGGTGCTTAAATTGTGGTGAAATAAAAGAAGACGATCACACATGCAACGATCCGGAAAACACTTTCTGTATATATTGTAAGGCTAACGATCACAAATCGATTTCTAGAACATGCCCTACATTTGAACAACAAAAAAATAAAAGAACACATGGCACAAAATAATACTACCTTTCTTGAGGCAAAAGCAAACATTTGTAACTCTTATGCTAATGTCACACTATTAAATAGTTTTGAAACCTTAACCAATACTCCAGAAAAATTTTCTGCCCTTCCAAACAAAAATATGAACCACAATAAAAATAAGTATAATAGCCACCGACCTAACATTCCATTATCCCAAACAACAAATCCTAGGAATGAAACAAATAACCCTCCTACCATACACGACCCCCCAACTCCACCAACATCTCTTAGCAATACTCCTACACTCAACACTACAGGAGGCATGAGAACCACAGCAACAAGAGCTATGGCGGTAATCCTCGGTCTCACTCCCCTTGACATATACATCAAGGACGTTGTTTTGATGACCATGACACGTCTACGCTCTACCGGTATACAACCTGATGTAGGATCCGGTAAACTGAGACGTAACTTGTGGCATGAGGCCCTCAGGGAGGTCCCACTGCTGCAGGCCAATACGGACTCGATTCCACCGCGATATGCCTTCCACAGGCCCTACAAGGTAATCTTTAAAAACAACGAACAAGACCCAACGGAAGAAGACGCAATCCGCATCTTCACAG
Organism: Galeruca laticollis; assembly: GCA_963921935.1. Lineage (NCBI taxonomy): Eukaryota > Metazoa > Arthropoda > Insecta > Coleoptera > Chrysomelidae > Galeruca > Galeruca laticollis. Next base: position 10,992,295 of record OY998184.1, on the reverse strand, counting down.
ATGGGTCTAAATCAAATGTGGGCTCAGGATGTGGAATTTTCTCCAGACCCCTGAATCTAAACATAAAATGGGCAATGGGCTGCAATGCAAGTGTTGCTCAAACAGAGCTCACTGCTATCTGCATCGCTGCAAAAGAGATTACCAAAAGGAAAGCCACAGGTAATAACATTTACATCCTTACGGACAGTAGACAAACACTACTAGCCCTGAACAGACCACGTATTACATCAGGTCTAGTACTAGAATGTCACATGGCCTTAATCGAAGCCTGTAACAACAACATGGTCACTTTAGGCTGGATTAAGGGCCATGAGAAATCGAAAGGAAACCGTATTGCAGACTCGCTAGCCAGGAAGGCAGCCTCCCAAAAAATTTTGGGACCTGGCACTTTCATTGGTCTATCGGCATCACCGACGGTCGACCTATTAAAGGAACACTCCCTTAATAAGTTTAAGGGTAGATGGGACGACGCAGAAGGCTGCAGGCTTGCCAAGGAACTGCTATGATATCTGGACAGCAAAGTAGCCAAACAATACGTGACTATGAACAGGCGGAACCTACGATCAGCCACGGGTATTCTGACTGGTCACTGCCACCTACGAAAACACCTCCACAGACTGGGTCTCTCTGACACCCCACTTTGTAGAGGATGTGAGCAAGAAGATGAGACTGTCGAGCACATTCTTTGTGAATGTCAGCCACTCTCTCATCTTAGGTTTCATGTATTCGGCGAGCACAGGCTAACACACGCCAGTATGAGGGAACTTAATTCAGGCGACGTTATTGCCTACTTCAGAGAAGTAGGCTGGATGACGAGCTAGAATTAAGTTTTGAACCTCAGAAGGATGCACAATGGGCCAATTGTGGCCTAAGTGCTGTGGGGTCTACCCACCCTTCCAACCTTTACAGATACAGATACAGAGACTCCTAAAAAACGAAAGGTGAATATGCGCGGAGAGGAAATGCACCCTCCAATGTTTCCTAGAAACTTCGGACCAGAGCAACCGATTCAAATAGGCCAAAAAACAACGAGTATGGAAGTTGACTTATGCAGTGATAAAGATGATCAATTAGTCACTCTTTTTAATATATTAAAGGATATATTAGATGATATAACAAGTTTTGAAGACTTGGGAAAAATTGATATAGTTTAGGTAAAAAATTCCGAAATGGCCAATAAAAACAATACAATAAATATTTTGCAGTGGAACTCGCGTTCCGCTGTAGCAAATAGATATAGTTTAATAAAAATTTTAAAAGAAAATAATGTGGATATAGCAATCTTAGCAGAAACTTGGTTTAAACAGGACAAACAAATCAAATTTGAAGGGTATCACATCGTTCGGGCAGATAGAGCGGATTATGGAGGAACAGCAATCCTATTTAAAAACCACATGAAAGTCGAAAAAATAAATTTAAATCTAAATGTCAACGAACATATCTCAGTTTGTGCCGCTCGAATAGAAATATGCAAATCATCAAAAATCTCAATACTACCCTTGTACTGCCCGCCAGGTATAAATATAAACTGCAACGATTGGGAAAACATATTTACTACTATAAATTCTCCCGCTATTCTTGCAGGCGATTTTAACGTCCACCATGAAGTCTGGGGATCGCACAAAAACGACCAAAGAGGGAGACAGCTAGCTAATATTATAGACAACCAAGAACTAATACTTCTAAATGATGGATCACCGACTAGACTAACACACAACGAACACAAATCTGCAGTAGACCTAACTTTTTCTTCACGTAATATATCCAATAGAATAACCTCGAAAACATACGCGGACACCTTAGGATTAGACCACTACCCAATCATAATGGAACTCGCTGTCAAAAATAAAACTGAAGATAAAGAATGTACCATATACCCCTCCAGCAGATGGAATATAAAAAAAGCCGATTGGAATTCTTATAAACAGAACATTGACAACTTCTTTGCACAAGACAATCCCATTTTCAGCAACATAAATGAGAAATACTCATACTTTATGGAAGGAATAAATAGTTCAGCAAATAATTTTATCCCAATAAATAAACCATTTAAACCAAGAGGTGGAAAAATAACACCGTGGTGGAATGACGAGTGCGATGAAGCAATTCGGGCAAGGAAAAAATCAATGATAAAATTTGAAAATACCAGCACACTGGAAAACTTCCTGTCTGCAAAAAATGAAGCTGCCAAAACTAAACGAATTCTAAGGAAAGTGGCAAGACAATCCTGGATTACATATTGCAATAACCTCAACAAAAATACGCCCATGACTCAAATATGGAATCAAGCAAAAAAAATTAAAGGAAATCTAACTAACTGAACCAAGTCTACAGATGACAACTGGGTAGAACCGTTTTTGGACAAAATTACACCCCCAATGGTACTATTAAATCCCAAGGAAATTACAACAGCAAAGCAAGCAGAAGATACACCAGAAATTTTCCAGAGGAGCCTGGAATTTGGGGAATTAGAAAATGCTCTCAATATTTCAAAAAATACGGCACCTGGAGAAGATGACATTAAATATGCAATGCTGCTACATTTACCTAAAAACGCCAAAATGTTTTTATTGGAAATATTCAACAAAATATGGTCAACCGGGAATTGCAACATACAAGATTGGAAAAAGGTGATAATCATTCCAATTCTAAAACCTGGGAAAGATCCCGAAGATCCTGAATCTTACAGAGGAATATCGCTTCTCTCATGTGTTCTAAAGACCTTTGAGAGAATAATCAAAAATTGACTAGAGTGGTGGATAAACCAGAACCAAATATTACCCATAACCCAATATGGATTTAAAAAAGGATTCGGCACAATTGACGCGGCATCACACATTACCACAGATATACAGAACACATTCTCAGAAAATGGATACTTAATTGCAACATTCTTAGACCTTCAAAGTGCTTACGATACAGTCAACATCCCAATACTAAAAGATAAAATGAAATAATTGAACTTCTCGGAACGAATCTGTAACCTATTATGTCAAATGCTATCAAATAGGAAAGTATATATTAGACACAATAATTCCCTAATCGGACCACGGCATACCTCACTGGGACTACCTCAGGGATCAACATTATCTCCTCTATTATTTAATATATTTACCACTTGTTTACACTCAATAACAGAGGAAACAACTATGATACAATATGCAGATGATATTGTTTTATACTCACAGGAAAAGAAGTAAGATCGTGGATTACATAAACTAGAGAACTCATTCATTCCTTTGATTACCACCATCCAGAACCTAGGACTTCAAATCGCGCCTCATAAATCAAGCATCAACGTATTTTCTAGACATACTTTACAAAAACCTGAAAATATCCAATGCTCTACTACCATACAAAGATGAAGTCAAATATTTAGGAATAGTACTGGATAGCAAGCTAAGATGGAAACCATTCATAGAACTCATACGAACAAAGTGCACAAAAGCAATAAACTTCCTGAAAATGATTACGAGGACGTGGTGGGGAGCTAGTCTAGACATAGCACTTTTGTTTTACAGAGCGTACATCCGATCTATAATGGACTATGGAAGCATACTGTATGGATCAGCAAATGACACAAATCTAAAACAACTAGATCTTATTCAGAATAAAGCTCTTAGAATTTGCATTGGAGCAATGAAGTCTACACATGTCGAACCTATTAGAGTGGAAGCAAAAGATCCGCCACTAAAATTGAGAAGAGAATACTTTGCCGAAACAATGATTTTAAAATGCAAATTAAAACAGTCGCCACTAATCCATAAAGTATCTGTTTTAAACTGCAACGATTTGACAAAAACATACTGGATAAAAAAAATTATCCTCCACTTTGTATAGGTTTTCGTAATACAAGCAACACGACATTGATGCAACATACGAGAGATAAATACTTTGAATTATATCAAAACAAAACAAAAATTATAATACCGAAATACTTTGAAACTGCGTCTTATAATCAAAATTTACTCGAAAGAATTACAGATAATAACAAAAGTAACATGGCAGTATACACTGATGCATCAAAGAATGAGTTAGGTACTGGGTGCGCATTTTATATTCCCGAAGGAAAAATAGAAAAGAAGTTCAAAATCAATTCCCATAGTTCGATTTACACCGCAGAGGCATACGGAATATTGAAAGCCTTAGAATACTTAGCATCTCAAAACCAACATAAAAACATTACGTTATTTTCGGACTCACTATACGTCCTACAGAGTATAAATAAACCAAACAATCCAAGCTCCCTTGTATCTCATCCGTAATTTACAAAATTCAAGTCATCCTAGGACAACTCACTTCAAGGAAATTCGACATACAAATGGCTTGGGTTAAAGCTCACATAGGCATAAAACAAAACAACCACATAGATATTTTAGCAAAAGAAACTGTCGACACAGGAGAAGCATATTTTGAGAATAATTGCCTATCGGATTGCATTAACATATGCAAAAACAATTTGTATAAAAAATGGACCATACATTGGGAAAACTATTGCAATAACAAAAATTCACAGTATACTCTGTTACAAAAATACATACCAAAAAAATGCTGGTACAGGAACACTACTTACAGCCGAAGACTGATGGTCTCCTTAATAAGAATGCGATTTGGACATGCATCTTACCCCGCTCATCTCAACAAAATCAAAGTAATAACATCTGATCTATGCGAAGAGTGTAATGAAAGGGCTGACTTAGACCACATCTTCTTAAAATGCAAGACATTCGAAACTCACAACAACATCCTAATAGGAGATCTTAGAGAACTTGGGATTGAATTCCCAATCAACATGCCATTCCTCTTGGACACCAATAACAAAAAGGTCCTTGACGTAGTAATCAAATTCATCAATAAGACAAATATATTTATCTAGAAAGTCCATTGTTAGTTGCTAAGTCCATTGTTAGTTGCTAATACCTATGTTTTGTACCCATATGTATATATACCTTTCTATCCGTGGTCCACCTGTGTTGTCAGAATAATGCCTTGATTGACCCCTCGGCGAGAAGCGTGTGACCTTGTCTTTCCTCATAGTCGATATAACCCTTAAGCATGTACACAAACCCAAACCCATACAATACTTATTGCGATTTTATCAACAGTGTTCCGGACTACATGGATCCACTCCTAATGCCAAAAAAATATATATCTTGGCTAAAGTCATTTAAAGTGTCTATCAATGAGTGGGAAATAGAGTTTGTCTGTGAGGTGTTTTACAGGGGCTGCACAATCATATCTTCTGGAATGGTGGATAATCATTTCATCCATAAATACATACTCGAATAATCTTGGAGTATTTGGTGTTTGATTATTTGCTGTATCCACATAATTTCATTCCATATGTCTGCATCAGTTCAACTATTACTTTATAAATCGTCAATTCAGTTTTTAATCCCAATTTACAACTTTTGTTGATTTGCTGATATCTTTAACTTTTAAGTTCAAACATGTACAAGTTGATTATGTTTATTTAACAACTGTTCAAAGATGTTTCAATTTCTTTGTAATCATTTTGAAAATTAATGCATTCATATTCTTTAATTCTGTGTATCAATTACCATCTGAGGTTCTTGGTTCATGTTACCCAAGTTGTTACCTATTGATCTTCAAAAATGTCGATTAATACAATGAATAAAATCCTCTGTCCATTCAACAATAATGGAGTAAACAATGGATTGTAGGTATTCTTATTGGGTCTTATGTTACCAAATGCAGATATTTAGAAAATAATCTATCTATTCCACTAATTAGTATTATGTTACATTCACCATGAATAATTATTAAATATACAAATTGGAAGAGATAAAAAGTTTTTGTCTTTATTTCTTCAGTAAATTTATTTCCATTTAAATAAGATAATAATGCCTTATTGTGGATTAACAGATATGCAGAGGGGAAAAAGTGTTGCTCTCATTGAACTAGGAATGGCCCAAAGAGATGTAGCAAAGATAGAGGGTGCTTTACATAGTGCTGTATAAAGAATACAGGTGTCCCAGGAGTTCGTACCAAAAACTTAGGATATGATAGAGAGACTAAAAATAATGATGGTATTTCATATAAAAAAATTCTTTACGCACTTCGTTAACAATTTATAGGGCTCTAAAGCTGGGATTTAAAAATGGTTTTTTATTTATAATTATTAAATGACTGATTGAAAATTACTAAAATGTTCACCATTTATAAACATCATAATTCCACACTTTTTGGCGTTATAAACAAATCTACATTATACTTGTGAACTCAGGTACGGACTAAGTCAATGGCGGATGCGGCAATTTTTTGGTAAATATAACTTTTTTCAGTTATAAATGCAACAACAATTTACTTTTTTTGAACATGTTTAGAGATACCAAGTCCTTTTGTGAGAATCACTTTATTTTTGAATGTACAATTACAGGAAGCATCCTGTATTATTAGTACATTTTTAATAAATCGGTGCAGTCTACATTTGTTTATGTATACAAAACTTTAATGAAAACAAACATTAATTTAAAAAAACTAAAAATAACAACAAAACTCTGAAAAATGAATGACTACATTCCACTAACAGATTTAAAAAATGAGTAACCAAATAATTAACAATATAAAAAAGTCAAAATCGTTTAAAAAAAATTGCATCAAATGTTCAATATCGGTTCTTCTTACATCCACACATTTCCTCCGTCTTCTAAGATTAGAAAGAATAAAATTACAGGATTATTTCAGATGTTTTCACAGTGAAAGTGTATCCTATCAATTAACCCTTTCACTGCTGATGACGTCTGAAGGCGTCATTCAGCTACTAAAGTTCAGTGTGCATGATGTCCTAGAACAGGGATTTCCAAACTTTGAAGCCTTGGGGTCATAATATTTTTTTCAGTATGTTGCAAGGACCATAACAATTTTAATTTTTCTGCCCACCTAAGCAAACATAGGCTTTTATTGTATTTCAATTACTATTGACTGTGTAGTGTAACACGTAACGACATCTAGTGTTGAATAGTGATACTATGTACTGTTCTAGGTACTATCTATTTCAGCTACCCACTAACAGGTGGCATATTTGGGAATTTCCGCATTGGTTCGAGAAAATTCTGGTTCTGGCTAGTTTTTCCATCATTTCCAGATGGCAGTAACTGCATAGGTATAAAAAGGCTGGCAGCGCCATCGAGAGTTAGTTTGTGCGGGAAAGGCGAAGGAAGTGAAATTGCCTTTTGTGAAATAAAGTAATAAGAGTATTTTGATTAGACTTGTTTTTATGTGTGATTTATTGGTATGGAAAAGAAGCGAAAAATAGACAGTGAATGCAGAACGTTCCAAGATAAATGGAACTTACTGTATTTTGTGATTCAGTGCAGTAATAAGGCGCTATGTTTAATTTGTAAAAAAACCATAGCTGTTCTCAAAGAATATAACATTAAACGTCATTATGAATTGAAACATCTTCAAAATCTTTAATTATTTGTTAGTTATTAATATGCTTAAGCTTAAAATACTTAAGATGAGTTTTCTGCATCATAATTTCTGTCGTAAAGTTATACCTTGCAAGTAAATAAAACCGAGTAATTATCATTCTGTGTTTTCATTCTCTTCCATTCAACTTATCACAGCAGATTGGCTGTCATGGCCTGATTGATGACACTAGTCTTAAGCTGTCGCGGGCCGGATTGATAGCAGTCGCGGGCCGGATTTGGCACGCGGGCCGTAGTTTGGAGACCCCTGTCCTAGAACATCATTTGTAGAACGTTGTTCACACTGGTCAGTTGTTGTTTAGCATTAACTAGAGCCACACGTTCGTGGTCTGAGCACCTAAGTATAGTTTTGTAAATTGTGTATCACCAGAGCTATAACTGTTTACTATTTTTACTAAAATATAAATAAAATAACATTCAAACAAATAAAAGTGTCATGAAAATATAAGTCAGCCTTCCAGGAAATGTATACCAAATTAATCAGCAGCGAAAAGGTTAATTAATTCCTTGTATTTACAGGTGTACTGTAGACTAAATTTTTAAGATAACCCTAAACATGAAAATTGCATGGGTTGATATGTGGCAAATGTGCTGGCCATAAAAATGGTACACTCCTTCCAATCTACCTATCTGTAAAAATATTGCTTAGATGGACATGTACATCACGACTGAAGTGAGGGAGTGCTGCATGGTGCATAAACCACATAAATTGGCGCTTTTTATAGAGGTACATCCTCTAATAAAATTGGCAGAATATCCTGCAAAAAGTGTAAATAAAAATGTCCTTTTTTTAAATGATCATTAAGGATATATGGAGTAATTAAGCAGTTGCCACCAATACCTGCCAATACGTTGACCATAAGCCTTTGTTGGTGTTTAGTCTTAATTATGCCGTGAGGATTTTCATCATCCCGCAGATGTAGATTATGGAAATTAATTATGACATCCCTGGTAAAATCTGTTTCATCTGTAAATAGTACATTTTCAATGAAATGTTGGTATTCCCGTTGTTTACCCAAAAACCAGTTCGCATAATTAAGCCTAGAAGGATAATCATCTGGTGACATAGCATAATCTTTTTGTACATGAAATGCATGCAATAGCTGCTTCTTAAGTATTCAATGTACGCTTGATTTTGAAATATTAAATTGGTCCGAAAATTTCCGTAACTTGGTTGTAGGTTCATTATCAACAGCATCTACTTTGTTTTGTTCAGTTATTGAAGTACGCATGTTTCGTATACTCCCTTCGCCACCTTTCTTTGGTAAAAATGATCCTACAACCTAATTATCCATTGTAAAAACCAGTTTATAAAATTACAGCATTGAGCTAAACATACCTGTTTCTCTTAAACTCCGATCTATAAGTTCAAACGTTTTCCTGTTAGGTAACCTTTGATTTGGATCTCATTCCGAATAAAGTGTTATAGCTAGGCTAGAATTTCCGTTTGCCATTCCAAATATCATTTGCATATCCGCACACTCATTGAAGGTAAATTTCATCCATTTTTGAATTTAAAATAAAAAATGTGACAGTTTCTTACCCTAATAAGTGTAGACATATGACAAATATTTAGAAAACATTAAAGGTTTCATTATATCGAACATATTTTTTTGGTTGTTGTTGTTATTCTCATATTTTTACTTTTTTTAAATTAATTCTGTTTATTTTCAGTAAAGTTTTCTATACATCATCATTAACAAACAATAAAAGTAGTATTAACAATGTATAAGTTTATTTTTATAAATGTAGACTGCATCGATTTATTAGTAATTTACTAATAATACAGGATGTTTCCTGTAATCGTACATTCAAAAAAAATGTGAATGCGCTAATAGTTATGCAGTGCTACATAAAATTGTCTTTATCTCTTAAACCGTTAATTTAATCCCGATGTCACAAGTTGATTTGATGTCTCTAAAAATGTTCCAAAAAGTCAATTGTTGCATTTATAACTGAAAAAAGTTATATTTACCAAAAAATTGTTGCATCCACCATTGAACTTAGTCCGCACTTGGGTCCACAAGTATAGTGTAGACTTGTTTATCATGCCAAAAAGTGTGCAATTAGGGTGTTTATTTACGGTTGAAATTTTAGTAATTTCCAATCATCCATTTAATAATTATAAATATAAAACCATTTTTAAATCCCAACTTTAGATTCTTATAGTTCGTTAACGTAAAGAATTTTTTTTATATAAAATACCATCATTATTTTTAGTCTCTATCATCTCCCAAGTTTTTGGTATGATCTTTTGAGTATATGCAAGGTATTTGGAATTAAGAACCCTTAAGAACAGACAAAGACAAAGTTATGGAAGAGTTACAATTGAACAACAGAATCATCTTATGTGCCAAATTGCCAGAAAAAATCTTGTTTCTTTATCTAGAGCTAAAACAACAACTTCCAGAAGCCACAGGTGTAAGTGTTTTAGTGGAAACCATTTGAAGGAGAGTTGTACAGCAGAACATTGTTATGAGTTCCTGAGTTTTTTTCAGATGACACAAGAGTGAATATTAGACCAGATGGGCATTGAATTTGGGTTCTTCTAGCTTCAGGAAAACAAGCTGCTATACTCCAGGTAGCCAGTTCTATGCCAATATATAAGGGATGAACTGTAATATTCTGGGAAGGTATTATTATTGGAACAAACAACAAACACTCCTTTGTGTCCCATTCACCCAAATTTAACTGGTATGAGACATGTTCATTTGATTTAGAACCAGTAGTTAGGCCTTGGAGGGATGCAATTGGAGATAATTTTATCTTTATGCATGCATATGCACCTTCTCATACTATCAGAATGGCTAGAGAATTTTTGGAAATGGAAGGTGTAACAAATTTAAACTGGTCTGCATATTCACTGGATTTAAATTCCATTGTAAATCTGTGGGACCAGCTCAAAAGAAGGCTAAGATATCGTCGAGATAATCCAGGGAATGTGCTACAACTCATCCAGACAGGATCAGCAGAATGGGAATACAAACAGTCAAGAAAGTAATATCAGTAATCAGAAGCACTCCAGCTCAAATTTAGGAATGCATGAGGGCTGGAGGTGGTAATAAGGAATACAATTTTATATTTTTTTTCTTGTTTTTTTTTCTAACTTTACTTCTAAAATTATTGAAAAACAACAAAAAATAACATCAAGTTTAAATTTGTTAATACATTAATTGTTTAAATTGTATGTAATTTTTTTTTTGTTAAAATTATTTGATAAAAACCAAATTTTAATTACTTATACCTACATTAAAAAAATAATACATATTACACAATAATATGGGATTCCATATAATTTTGGTTGTGTGTACAATTTTACAAACGTTTCTGTTATTTATTAGTAGGCATACAATATTTTCCAGTCTTTAAAGAACTTTAACTGTATTAATGATCATTTATATCTTATATGTATCACTAAAGGAAAACGATACAGATATATGACTTATGAACTAAATTAGACCAACAATTATCTGTAAAATACAAAAATTATATTTTGTAACAAAATTGAAATAAGAATTGCAACCCCCGCATGCTTATTTGAAATGATTGATAACTTGTCCTATGTCTATTCAACAAATTGGCTAAAAAGTATTTTTTAATTATTAATTTAACTTAAATTGTGCATAGAATTCAAATATATGTAAACATATATTGGGTGTTCCATTAAAAAAAACAAAATTAATATCAACTGCAACTATAACTAGATGTAAAAATAACAATACTAATAATTTAAATGTCCAAATACACCCTGATACAAAATTTCATAATTCTATCTTTTGTAATTGTTGAGATGTCTGATGGCTGGTTATCGCAAACAATCCCGTATAGTATCTGTTACTCAAAAATTGTAATTCAATTGGTTTGTTCAATTTGTTTATCAGCATTCTCAATTATTACAAATTTTCTGACATACTGATTTACATTCCTGTTTGTTAAGATTTATATTAGAGTCCTCCCAATTTACCTATTCGGCTATATTTTTGTTTTTAGGTAGTTTTGGTGGACAATGAAAAGATTGACTGGCATGATTATGAACGAATAAAAAGAGATGCTTTAAGAACGGGTAAGTTTATAGATACTACATATAATTATTTCATGTTGTCAAGGAAAATGGTTTTAATTGTTATTTTTATTGTTTATTATAAATTGAATATGCAATGTCAAAAAGGGCACATGTCTGAAAGTCAAATAGTAAAAAAACTAATTCTTGGACCCAAATTTTCAATTCCAGATTTTGAATTACCAACAACTGAAATCATCAGTAGCGTAGAAAGTGCTCTCCGCAATATCGATAACAATCATGTAGAATAAATCAGAAATAAAATATGTAACATAATCACAAATCAAAAATACAAAATAGCTAATTCAAATTTCCAATTAAAAAAACAATTTAACTGTTTGATTAAACAAACTCAATATTTTATTAAAAATAACACCAACATTTTAATACTACTAGCTGATAAATGTAATAAAACTGTGATTATGTATAAACAATAATACATCAACAAAATAAACACTTTACTGAGTGACGAAACTACCTACAAAAAAAGAATTCAAATCCCACTAACAAAATTCAAAAAACAAATAAACACGTTAATTAATAAATATAGGTACAAAATTCAAACTTATGAGCCATAACGGTAAACCTCCATCAATTTATGGACTACCGAAACTACATAAAAATAATATACCTCTACGACCTATTGTTAGTAATATTGGTGTTCCAACATATCAACTGTCAAAATTTCTCTCTGATATCTTTACCAACATAATTGGTAACAACCACTATCATATCAAAGACTTATTTCATTTTAATGAATTTGTTAAAAGTAGAATTATTCCTAAATATCATATACTAGTTTCCTTTGACGTTATCTCCTTATACGCCAATATTCCAACTAATATAGCAATAACTTGTATAAAAAACCGATGGCTAGAAATAAATAAATATACTTCTCTGTCCTTAAACGAATTTATAGAAGCCACGTTGTTGTGTTTGAATTCGACATATTTTAAATATAATGACGAATTTTTTTCACAAATTTATGGTATAGCCATGGGATCATCAATTGCAGCAATCATAGCAAATCTAGTAATGGAAGATTTGGAAAATACCATTATAAATCAATTAAATTATGTTCCAAATTTTTATAAAAGATACGTTGATGACTGCCTTCTATGCATACCAGCATCCAAGTTAGATTATACACTTAAAAAATTTAACAACTTTCACCCCAGAATACAATTTACTTTTGAGAAAGATAACGAAAAACTAATAAACTTTTTGGATATAAGAGTTAAATATGATAATAACGGTAAAATTGAGACAAATTGGTTTACCAAACATGTATGGTCTGAAAGATATTTAAATTTTAATTCTAATGTACCAATCACATACAAAAGAGGTGTTTTTTTCTCGTTTATTGGCTTTGGGAGTTGGATCCTATTCAGCCACGAAATAAGTAAATAAGTAATATGACATAAAAGGGAAACAAAGGACATGTCGCAGCAAACATATTTACTCATATCCGAGTCACACATCATTCATTGCCCTATACAACAGAATTCGTAGAAAACGAAGAAGAAAGGATAATAGACATGGACACTCGTTTCACGCTAAGGTGCCCGTCATAGCGACTTTATTTACAACACACAATAAAGGCAACGGTAAGGGGGTATATCATTGTTACAAAGGAAAGACAATAAGTATACTACAACTAACCTCTACCATTCTACATCTAAAATACAGTTGTACTGATTTCTATATTTTTCTTTTGGTACGTTTAAGAAATTCCCATAATATAGTGCGAACCATAGTATGTCGCCGACTGAGAAATAACAGAGAAACTTGACTTTGTGGGAGAGGAACCTTTTCTTTAGACAGAGTTTCCATCAGATATCTTGTAGCTTGACTATTATGTTGACAGCTAAACATCCAATGATTAATATCATCATAACTTTGATTACAATCACACAATTCGGAGTAGCACATCCCACACCTAAAGAAGATTTGGACCCGTCTGTAAATATTTTGCAGAGATTACCCAGCTTTCCAAAGTATTCTTCCATAGTTGTGCAATAGCTACTTGGTACGTCGTAATTAGGTATAACTACTGTACACGAAAAAAGAGATATGTCATAAGGCGCTGAAAAAGCACTTTGTTCGTCTCTATTAATTGACAGGTGTCATGTATTGGGATATGCAATAGCTAAAATTGGAGAATTTTTATTTAGCCACCATTTTTATGTTAGGTTGTTGACTGATAATTGACCTATCTTCTGTAGAAGTACTTTTTGGTTATTGGATGTACATTTAAGAATACATTTTTCTGCAAGAAATAAGTGCCTCAGATGTAAAGGAGGTTCACCACATTCAGCCAACAGTGTGTTAGTAGGTGTGGATTTGAGAGCACCTAAAACCAATCGTAATGCCTTGAATTGTATTCTATCTAATTTGATTAAGCGAGATTTTGTGGCTGAGCCATATAAAAAACTTCTATAATCCAAGATGGATCTCGTATAGGCCCTGTAGAACATAAGATTGATTTTGGGGTCAGCGCCCCAATCGTAACGATTAACAACTTTCAGCATATTTAAACTTTTTTCACATTTGACAATACATTGGTTTATGTGATCATTCCAAGTTAGTTTTGAATCCAGTGTGATACCTAAGTAAGTATAATTTCTATTAACTGATATCGTCATATTAGTGAGTTGCAGGTTGGAAACAGCTGGTAGACGATGTCGTATGAAGAATACATCAGAAGATTTTTTAGGTGATAGGTGTAGACTTAGATCTGAGAAACATTTATTACAATGTTGCATAATGACTTTTAGAGTTTCAATGCACTGTTGATAAGTCTTTTCCTTTACATATAAACAGAAATCGTCTGCATATTGCAATATGTTGCACTCTATATCCATAACATATACATTTAAGGTATATAGGTTAAAGAGTAGCGGGCTTAGAACTGATCCCTGCGGTAAACCTTTGAAAACAAGTCGTGGGCCAAGAATTTGGTTGTTGCACCGAATAAATATTTGTCTATTCATAAATAGTTCAACCAAGACATACGCGCATCTGGATGGAATACCAATTTGAATTAATTTATTAAAAAGAGAATGCAGTTGAACATTATCGTAAGCACCGGTAATGTCCAAAAATAATGCAGTAAGATAATTGTTTTCGGTAAACGTTGATTGAATATCTGTGACTAGATGTGCAATACAGTCTACTGTGCCTCTTTTCCTACGAAAACCAAACTGTGTGTCTGGAAAAACATTATTGCTTTCATACCACCATTCCAGGCTAATTTTCATAATCCTTTCAAAAGTTTTTAATAAACAAGACATAAGGGCAATGGGTCTGAGGGCAGTTGAATCACTTAACTTAACTTCAGAATTGGAACGATAAGATATTGTTTTAAAGAGTCGCAATTGTCTCCTTTCATCAAGATATTATTATAGATTTTGCATAAAAACTGTAACGCTACGTCCGGCATGTTTCCTGGCATAAGGTAATTAATTCCGTCAATTCCTGGACTAGACTTTTTAGAAGTTTTAATACTTGTTTTTATTTCATTGATGTTTATCGGTGCTAGTAAACAATGTTGTTCTGGAGAATTAATAGGCCAGTTTATTGGATAATGGACGTGGTCGGGTGCAATTTTTTGAAGCAAGTTTTCAACTAATGTTTCGTTGACCATACAAGATTTTTTAACACTTTGAACGTTATTAACCCTTCTCCATATGTCGCTTGGATGAGTTTGTCTGTTAAGTGAGGAGCAAAATTTGGCCCAATTTGTTCTTGATTTGGTTTTGAATAACCGTTTACACATAGCATCTAATCTTTTATATTCAATGAAGTTAGAAAGTTTGTTCTGTAAGCTTTTCACGCATTTTTCCTAGAATTTGTCGCTGCGAGGCATTCTTGATCCCACCAAGGAATGTATTTAGTCGGATTATGAGTAGTTGATTTTATTACCTTACAAGACTTATTTGCAGCTGCCGTTATAGTATCATGGCGTTAGAATCGTTGCAAATAGGGACGGATTGGAATGATTCAATGATAGAGGTTTGATATAACTTCCAATTAGCGTTGGACATCCATTTAGAAGTACGCTTAACCGAAAAAATTTCCTTTTGGATATCTTTGATCACAATCCTAATAGGGAAGTGATCAAAACCATATGTGTCCGATAAAACGGACCACGTAAATGAGGAACACAGTTTTGAAGATTAAATAGTCAGATCTACAGCAGATTTAGCTTGTCCTGGAGAAGAAATTCTTGTGGCACAACCGTCATTAGCTACAGCTAAAGCAGGAAAATAATCTAACGCTTCAACTAGTATATTACCATCTGTCGAGCACGTCTCCGAACCCCAGATTCCGTGATGAGCGTTAAAATCACCACCGATGATACACTCGTGCTTAATCTGGTTAAATAAATTGATATAATCTTGTACAGTTGCTTTAGTTGTCGAAGGTTTGTACAAACTTATAATTGTCAATTTTTCATTACCACTAGTAATGTTAATATCACATACTTCTATTTTGGGATTGAAGTTATTAACAAATTCAATAATTTCATATTTAATTGAGTTTGATATGAATATAGCCACACCACCATGTCCTTTGTTTCTATCTTTTGTTATTATATTAAAATTTTGAAACCTTTTGACATCCGCTGGTTCATACCAGGTTTCGGATATCAGAGCAATATCAAAATTGTCTTCAACATTAAGTTGTGTTAACGAAAATTTATTGGAGTTTAAAGATCTGGCATTCCACTGAACTATTTTCAAGCTAGTATTGACCATGTTTAGTTGAATAAACTATCGACAATATTTTTAATTTTACTATCAATATCATTTTCGTTAAATATTAACTTATTATTAATTGCACATGAAGAAGATTGAGGCATATCTCGTATACAATTTTCAAGCATGGTTTTTATTTTAGAACTAAGTTGATAGGCAAATTTATCAAAAACCCTTTCAGTATTCTTTTGACTAAACTGGAATACAGGACCTGCACAAAAGCTGGTATTGTATTCTCTACGACTGGGAGGGAAGTCAGATAGAGTAATATTGCTTTTTTCTCTTTTTACGAGGATTTGAGCTAATTTCCGGAGTAGGTGAGGTTGGACTATTTCCTTTTAGAGGATTGCTAGAGTAACGATTTTGATAACTGGAAGGTTTTAGAGTGGGAAAATCAACTTCTGAATTAGCTAGTGGAGCAAACCTATTTTTTTGGATAATGCTGGTGTAGCTGGGATTATCGACTACTTTTTCAGCCTCTTTAAATGATATATTCAAATTAGCCATAGCTTCCTTGGTTTTCCTTTGTTTTATATATACTAGGCATTCCTTGAATTAAGAGGAATGGTTACTAGTTTGACAGTGAACACAGTATCTACTACAGCTATTCGGACAATTATCAGTTTGTTCATCTGATCCGCAATTTTTACACCTTTTCTTACCTTTGCATTGAGACGATGTATGACCGTACCTAAGACAATATAACATTGCATGACCGGACTAACATAGGTATCGACAGAGCACCTAACTTTATTAATGTAAATAAATTGTGGGATTAATTTGCCAACAAAAGTTACAATTATCATCTGCCTAGGAACCCGCTGTATAACGCCATCTTTCTCCACTGTTCTATTCAAACGTTGTACCTTTTTAATTGACACATTCGATTTTATAATATTTAAAAGAGTATTTTCGCTCAGAGATGTGTCAACACCTCTTACTATGCCACGTTTTTCGGTTAAATAATTTGGAATGTATGCAATCAGGTTATTTTTCTCGAATAATGGTTCTTCTACTAATTTATTAGCATGGTTACTCGAATTTACTTCAATTTTTACGCGATTTTTTCCAACACTAGTTATTAGTAATATTATTTTCATAATTTAATAGCGCTAACAACTTTTCACCTAATTTCATCGGATGTAATCGACCAATATTTAGTTCTAAATGCTCTACAAAAATAAAGTATGGACCTAAATCGGTCGGTAGAAATCTATTGTCTGTATTAACTGGCCTACGACCACTGTTCACATTACTTGATATATTCGAACCTATTAATAAGTTTTTTACTGACTCCGTATCATCATTGTTTTTGTTCACCGTTTCGTTTGAAATATCATTAATTGTTAAATCCATCGTATTTTGGTTATTTTCATGATTCATATCAATATCTCTAGAAAATGTAATTTATTCAACATGCACATTAGGACAATTTCTTCTCGTTGATCGCAGAGGTGGGTCCTTGCCCCCTTTTTCATATTGGCCACCGGACATCTGGGCTTCAGAGCCGGGGCAAAACAAATAATTAGATAAAAGCTACTTACAGTATCGTTGCTACACTAATTATATACAACACAGAAAAAGTAATAATAGGAAACTGCTAGGTAAGTAAATCAGTTATCGCAAGAGAACTCAAATCGATACGTCCGCACTGTAGGATAGTTCGACCGAGAAGTGAAAAGAGGTGTTGTTAATAATCTTACAGACAGAGCCCTAAAACTCTTACATCCTAATAACAGACCTGATAATTTGAAGAAGATTAAAGAAGCTTTACAAAGTAATGAATATCTAGAAAGCTTTTACAATCCTATAATAAAAAAACGAATACATAAAATTTATAACAATAATAATGCAAGGGACACAAACAATAGAAGTACTAATAACTCTAGTAATAATATCTCAACCAAAACATATATTAGTTTACCATACGTACAAGGTGCATCAGAAAAAATTCAAGGGCTGTTGAGAAAAAATAACATAAATGTAGCGTGCACACCTAATAATTATACGAAGACGTTTTTCATAAAACTTAAACCGAAAACCGAAAATTTGAAACAAAGTAATGTAGTGTATAATGTCAAATGTAACGATTGCCATGGTGAATACGTGGGTCGATCATCTCAATACCTACATAACAGAATTTACAATCACAAATACAACATAAAAACTAACAATGAACATTCTACAGCCCTTTCAAAACACGCAATCGAAAACCACCATAGTTTTGATTTTGAAAACATCAAAATTTTAGACAAAGAAGAAAACAGAATCAAACGTGAAATCAAAGACATGATTTATATCAAAAAGAACAAAAATTCAATTAACTATAAGACGGACCTTCAAAGTCTCCCAAAACCGTTTGATAGAGTAGCTGTTTTGTTGATGATTTTATAAATCAGACAGATTCGAGTACCTTTATTTTATTTTAAAATATTTTAGAACGCAATGTCCACTGTCGACAGATTTATAATGTTTTAAATTAATTTTATCTTAGCTTTTATTGTTCTATGTATTATAAGTAACACATTATTCATTGTAGAGAAAAAGAAATACTTGAAAATGGCAGTACGCCGAAACGTAGTTTGAGAAAATGAAATTAATGAGAAAAGAATGTAAGAATACAAAAAATCTCTTTATTTTCAACAATTAATTATGTTGGCCGATTACCAGGAATAAACTAAAACTAATATTTTCTAACGGAAGAAAATTAAAAAATCAACTACCAACTATTCGAGATAAGTCAGAAAAATATTTATTAGATTGATGAATTGATGAAGTGGAAATAAATGCAAGTAGCAGATGTAGAGAGTGCTAAGTCACAAAACAATACAATATAATGAAGAAATTGGGGAGTACCAAAAGTCTGCCATAAAGAATACTTAAAACCAATAGACAAATAAAATAAATATGTGTGTGCAAAAGATGTAGAACAAAGATGAGTTTTTCTTCAAACTTTGTAATCAGGAAAATGTCGATTCAGTTAATCTAGAAATAAACGAGAATGAAAAGGCAACATTAAATATCCCAAAAAAGTGTTTACAAAACAAGACATAACTTTGGCAATAAATTCTCTGGAAAGCAGTAGGCAATGACAGTATTCTGGTAAAATGAATAACAGAGCGTACAAGTTTTCCAACATTAATATATCATCCATTTCTCAATAATATAATAATAATTTGGAATGAGGAGATAATTTCAAAAGATTGGAACGAAGGAAAAATTATCAAACCACTGAAAAAGAAACAATGTCTAATAACTTGCGACTAAGATTAGGTATGGCTAGAGTTATTCTGACAAATATAAAAGCACCATTAAATGATAAACTAGAACGAAGAAGAATTCAGAAGTAATGCATAAGGAAAATAATTGAGCAAAGAAGGGAGCAAAATAAAGAAATCTGGATAAATTTCATAGACAAAAATGCATTTGATTTCATTCAAAGACAAGAAATGTGGAAAACTATATCAGAAAAATAAAACTTTCTTATTATAATTGGACAGCCAGGATACAGCACTAAGTACAATTATCCCAGCAGATCAGAATTGAAAATGGAGTCAGACAGGGATGCATACTGTCATCAACCTGGTTTAGTGTTGTAATAGATCAGATATTGCTCGAAACAGAAAATAAAAGAACAACAATCAACTAGATTCTGCTTGAATTTACAAAGATATATAGCTGATAATAACAAATGCAAGAAAAAACTAACAGGCTAAATAATAATTCAAAAGTAGTGGAACTGTATACCGGGTGGTGACTTAATCTTAGGACCATAGGATTTTAACATGGGAAATCAGAAAATCCTAAATATTTGCTTCCCAGCAAAATTGAACATGAAATTTTGTATGGACGTGAAGTACATTATTTCTGACAATATTGCCATAAAATAATCACTCTTTTTTAACAAATTAGTTTAAAAATTGAGAAAACAAATTAAAAAAAGGAGCTTGTCATTCATATACTTGGATTTCAGATATAAAGTCAATGACGATTATAGCCCAGTGGTAGGGAGCGCTTGCAACTGATACAGTAGCCCAGAGTTGGAAACCCACGTAGTACATCTTTTTTGCATTCTTAATAGAATTTTTATTATTATTAGTATTTTTGTTCTTTAGTTTATCATTAATAAAATAAGTTTATAAGTTATTAAAATTTTAAAACCATAAAATAAATTTAATATGATATATCCCTAGTGGTTGAATTACTATCAGAAAAATCTCCTTGAGCATGAATTTTTTTCAAAAAGTATCGAAGGCGAAGACGGGGGATAATTTAAAAAAAATCATGCTCAGAAATATTTCCGATGATAATTCAACCACTAGGGATATATCATATTAAATTTATTTTATCATTTTAAAATTTTGATGACTTCTAAACTTATTTTATTAATGATAAACTAAAGAACAAAAATCCTAATAAGAATAAAATTCCTATTAAGAATAAAAAAAACATGTACTACGTGGGTTTCGAACTCTGGGCTACTGTGTCAGATGCAAGCGCTCCTACCACTGGGCTATAATCGACATTGACTTGGCAGGCTGCTTTTTTTCAATTTGTTTTCATAATTTTTAAACTAATTTGCTAAAAAAGAGTGATTATTTTATGGACATATTGTCAGAAATAATGTACTTCACGTCCATACAAAATCTCATGTTCAATTTTGCTGGGAAGCAAATATTTAGGATTTTCTGATTTCCCATGTTAAAATCCTATGGTCCTAAGATCCAGTCACCACCCGGTATATGTATCATTATATTTCTTTGCACAGAATGACATTAAATATTGAAGAACCATATTGTTTTTGTTTCTAAGACACAGGGGTTAGTTATTGAATTTGGAATTTACTCATTGATTAATGATTTAAGATAGCTGTCAATTAATTGGTGCTTTTCAAAGTTGATCCATTGTGATAAGAATAAAATATTTCTTTACCTGTTCTTATACTATGATGCAGAATTTATAAACCGAATTTTGTCTATAATTAAATATTTTTGTACAGGTGGAATAGGTAAAGATAAGTTTTGCTTATAGTTGAAACACAGTATAAGAACGAACGTTGAAAGATAAACGTATAAATTGAAACTTTTTCATTGTTTACACTTTTTTCTTTAATTTTTGAACACCTGTTACTAGCAACTGGTAGTGCAATGACTAATGTATGATTCAATAATGTTGTATTGAATTGTATGAACAAAAGAGTCAGAGTCAAAATAGTTCGATTATATGTATCTGAAAAAATTTATTTGTCAATACAAAATGTGCACTTTTCGAAATTTTGTATTTACGTTGCTTGTTCTACTTTGAGAATTCTAGCTTTCTTTAATGTATGTACCTGATACCCAATAAGTATAGTATATTTTCAGGAAAAAATGTTATGACAAAAATTACCTTGAGAAAAGCCTGAAATTATTTAGACTTGTAAAACCACCGTTAGAGCAACGTAATTCAAAAATTAAAAACGACCCATTTTAGATAATTTAACGAATTAAAAATATACTCAGAACTTTATAGAACTATGATTATTTTATATCCAATGTCGTTATTTAGGCAAATTTTGATTGTTCCACCTTTAGAAATGGACCTACAACTCAGTAAATAATTTTCAGGTTTTCTCTAAGCATTTGTGAAAGAATCACATTGATGAAGAAATATATATTGATTTTTGGGAAATTTGAAATTTTGTAGGAAACAGCACAGTCCATTTTGCGACATATTTATAGACTCCTATCTTCACCAGGTCTGTATTAATACATTTCGAACAAAAATTCCTATGAGAATGTAAAATTTGTCTTAAAAATATATCTTCAATACAGGAAGTACCCATCCAATTGTTAATCTAATAGATTTATATAATAGACATAAAATTATAAATGAATGAGAATGTTCACATCAATTAGAACTAAAATAAAATGAAACCATTGTACTTAAAATATGAAAACCACTTTCACTAACCGTTACCTATGAAAATTACAATCAATTACCATCATATAATAGAATTATTTGTTAGATGTACAAAGAAGATGTGGGTTTGCAATTGACTAGTATTTTGAATTTATACCGGGTCCGTCAAACCTCTGTTGTAGTTGTATAACTCTTATTGTGTATAACGTACATATTTATTTGAAGGGTATATGTTAAGGGTAATTAAAATCAAACATTTTAAAATTATGTTCAGGTATACAGGGTGGTCCATTAGTAAACTAGACAAATGACTTAATTTTTTCAAATGGAATGCTATACTTTTTTTACATTTTTAGAACTGAAATAGTTGCACTATACACTCCCAATTTTTTTTAAAAACTACCTTTTACCTAAAAAAATTGAATTTGCACATCCCTTTTTAAAATACCGCAACTTTGTAAAATTTAAAGCTAAATCTATAAAATTACCAATGAACAGAGACAAAAGACTGAAGATTTTTTAGGCTTAGTTTGAAATTTTTATTTTGTACAGGATGGACTTAAATATATTTTACATTCCAAATACTTTCACAGAAGTTTTTTTCAAATGGTAAAAAACTAAGTAGGCTGATCTCGCTTTGGATCAAAAGTAGATAATCAATATAGTATTCTTGTCTTAATGAACAATTTTATTGTTTTTAGATACCAATTTTACATTAAATACTTGAATATTTTGAAACTTTGAAAAACGTACTTGTTAAAGTGTTGGTATTGCTGTTGTGACAATAATTATACGTCAGTGAATTAAAAAGTGCATTTTGAACGAACTACTCTAAGTACCCATTATCAGTTGAACTTTTTTCTTTACATTCGTCAAATTTTGTGAAGGTCGGCGATACCTAATAACTGCGGTCACTGTTCCAAGTCTGTCTCCGATCGAGAATCAGTACTTCAGTGTGACGGCTGCAAGCGATCACTGCACATGGAATGTACGGGTATATCTGCGTCTGATCGCGTAACGCGTCAGAAAGTTGGAGGTTTGTGTATTCTGTGTGGCCAGCTTGGGAAATTTTCTCGACATAAAGAAACTATTTACTGATTTCAATACTGATCTGCAGACAAAGATAGACAATCATATTGCTACTCTTACAGCCGAGTTAAATACGTTAAAAAATAAAATTGCCACTGTGGAGGCAATTAACTCCGTCGAAATCACCGACAAAATCGCGAACGAGACTGTCGAACGCATGGCCCGTGCCAAAAATATTTTGATTAAGGGTGTACCAGAAACTGACGGGGATTCCAACGTTAAAAAAGAATGTGACCGAGCTGCAATTAAGGAAGTGCTCGACGCTGCCGACTGTCCCACCTCTTCGGTCACATTTTATCGAATAGACAAACCAAATCAGCGCTTTCCCCGTATGCTAAAAGTAGTCATGCCAACCGAATCAGATGCCAAATACAAAAAATAAGAAAAAGGTTTTAGAGACTCGCTCAACCAGCAAATTTCCCATTATGGATGACAAAACTCCAACACAACAATTGTTTCTTACAGAATTGCGCAAATAACTGGAGAATCGCACCAATAATGGAGAGAAGAACCTTACCATAAAATTTGTACGAGGATCACCAAAAATAGTTACAGTTCGCCTATAAATGCTCTTCTCAAAATTTTGAAAACTGGTTGTTACTTTATACTAATCTTGACTCCATATGTGCCAAATTTAATGAATTTGTATGTTCGGTTGATTTAATTAAACCCTCCATAATACTTATCAGCGAAACTTGGCTTAAGCCTTCAATTTCGGACTCAGTGGTTCGAATTGATGGGTTTACTATTTTTCGAACCGATAGACCTAACCGTCCTGGAGGGGGTGTTTGCATATACATACCTCTCTGATTATAAAACTAGTAATTTTTCTGTATCTGAAATAGATATAACTATCCCAAACATTGATGCTATATGCATTAAAATATCTAAAAGTCTCATGTCCATACACTTAGCCTGCATATATCGTCCAAGCGACTCACAATTGGCAGATAATGTCACTCTCCTTGATAAACTGGATGAGTTATCCATGCTTGACAATCTAGTTATCATTGGGGATTTCAATTTTCCGGATATATCCTGGTCGATAATAAATATTCCTGAGGGCAATAATGCAAACAATTTGTTGTTTCCTTCTACCCTCGATCTTTTTTGACCAATGACGAATGTTTGCTATCATGCCTGGAGATCAGTTCACCAATGGGTAAGTCCGATCATGCAGCAATAACTGTCAATATTTAACCTAACTTACCCGCTGCTGACGATGATAAGAATTACACGACTATCGAAGTAACAAATTTTATAAATGTCAATTGTACTCTCTCGTCCATCAATTGGGATAACATATTGTCTGATAATAATAACTGTATACATTTATGGAAATGTTTCTATGGCACGGTAACAAAATGTTTGAATGAGAATACGAGAGAAAGAAGAATTTTCTGTAACAAATTAAAGCCATGGATCAATAGTGAAATACATGATTTGATAAAACATAAACGAAATTTGTGGAGAAAATTTAAACATTAATGAAGATTTCTTAACTCACAGAAGATTCTCTAATACAATAATTAGTCGGTTGGCTAACGCCAGAAGAGGTTTCGAGGAAAGTATTGCTAATAGTGGCAACCCTAAAAAATTTTTTAAGCACATGCGTTCCTGTCTTTCGTCTAAAGTTGGTGTCCCTTTACTTAGGAAAAGTGATGGAGTATTATGTTCGTCTAATTATGAAACTTCCGAAACGTTGTCCATTAGTTTTTCTGAGGCTTTTACTTCTTAACCAATTGATGACACTTTGCCTCCAATATTTGGTGCTTGTGTCTTAGAATCCCTTAGTAATATTGTATTTTCACCCCAGCAAATTAAAGAAAAACTATTAAATATCAAGACGAACACTTCCCTGGTCTTGATGGTTTGCAAGCAATATTTCTTAAAAAATGTGCAGACTCAATTTCCTATCCACTTTCAATCATCATGAATGCCTCTTTCACGCAATGTTCTATTCCACCAATCTGGAAATCGGCGTCAGTTACTCCTATACTCAAGAAGGGCAATAAACTGGATCCAAGCAATTACCGACCAGTAAGCCTGGTACCTATTGTTTGTAAACTGTTCGCTCTACCTTGTCCAATCTTCTTCACTGTGTTAATGACTGGACAAAAGCTTTAGACAACAGAGATCCGATTGACGTCATTTATTTGGACTTCTCCAAGGCCTTCGACAAAGTCCCAAAAAGAAGACTGTTGGAATTTACACTAATTCCAACTGTTCTAATTATATATTTAGAGACACCCTGTACATATGTATTGGCGTAGATGTCGCTGGGTGTCTAGCAGTAACAAATCTCTGCGCGCGCAATTTAATTTTAAAAGAGAACAGTAGTAACTTTCGTCGGAAGCACACCGAATGTATGTGTATCTACACGCTGTGACAACCCGATGTTCAAATTGAGTGTTTAGTTCAGTTTTTAGTCGCTCTACATCCAATCACAATTGCATCACTCGCACGTTGTTAATTCTCCTTGCTCTGTATTAAAACGTTGATCAGGTTTATGATATATTTTTTATTTTAGTGTGATAATTATTTCATGTTAATCGCCAAAATCACAGTGTTGCCAAATATTGGCAAGAACAATTTTTGTGGATAATTTTTCACATATTTATTTATTTTGTCTTATAGGGTCTTTCTACTTTCTAAGTGGTATCATTAAAGATCAGTTGAAATTAAACTGACTTTTTATTGGTATTGTTCAACCTTTCGTGGTCAGCGGAGACAGGATAGTGCACTTAAACGTCAACAACCACCTCACCAAAAAATAATACAGTCCACTTAGCTTACTGCCCGTCTTGGCTCCCCGACAAATACTTTTATATAAATTAGATCACTTTGGCATACGGGGTAGCCTGAATTTATGGATCTCCAATTTTTTATCGGACAGGATTTTTAAAGTCAGAGTCTGCCGAGAGTTCTCCAATGACAGGCCAGTTTCTAGTGGCGTTTCGCAGGGTTCCGTCCTTGGCCCATTGCTGTTTGTTGTTTACGCAAGCGATCTTCAAATATTGGTCTCAAACTCAGTTTCTTTTTATGCCGATGACACAAAAATATTTGCTAACCCTTTAAGAGACCATCTCACCCTCCAAAATGACCTACACACTATACAGCGGTGGTGTTTGGACTGGTTGCTTTCCCTGAACATTAATAAATGTAATGTACTCCACATTGGCAAGACCAATTCCAATTTATCATACAACTTAAATGGGCAGTTACTAAATACGGTTACCAGCCATGATGACCTAGGCATCTTAGTGAACTCAAATTTATCGTGGAGTGAACATGTTGTGTCCGTATGCAACCGCGCGAAATCCAGACTCTATCTGATACAAAAATCGTTCTCTAGAGTGTCACTTGAAACTTACTGTAAACTGTACAAATGTTACGTGCGTCCTATTTTAGAGTATGCGGGTCCTGTGTGGTATCCTGATCTTATTCGCGACCAAGTTTTATTAGAAAACGTGCAAAGGAGGGCTACTTGACTTGCATTCGGTCGCGTAAGGTCTTCATATGAGGAGCGATTGACTGGGGCGAATCTCATCTCGTTTCAAGACCGTCGACTTCGGGGAGACTTGATATTATGTTATAAAATCATTAAGCACAACTTTGGTGATCTTCAATCTATGTTTCTATTCAACCCTGATCATAGACTGAGAGGTCACCCATTTAAACTTAAAAGGAGTCCTTTAGATCCCGAGTAAGACAGCACTTTTTACCAAACAGAGTGTTTGATGTCTGGAACAATCTTCCTGATGATGTTGTTGACGCACCATCAGTTAACGCATTTAAGAACAGAATTGATAGACTTCTATTTAATAGTTAATAGTGCGCATTGTTGCATTTATTATTTATCTGAATTTGTTTTATTTATATCCTTTTTTCGCTGTATAGTTGGTGCGGTTATTGTTGAAAACTACGATTTTGTTAATTTGTCATTTATTATGTTTATAGGCGTTTTAACACTTATTTATGTTCTCAGATAATGGGCTTCATAGGTTCTTACATCAGCCCTTATTTCTATTGTAATAATAAAATAATAATGTTTATAATAAAAAGCTATTAACAACAATTCTCATTTATTTAAAAATTATCCAGTTTTATTTTATACAAGCTGCTCGAAATGTCTGCCATTTTCTCTTATACATAAACGTACTCGTTTGTTAAATGATGTCGATACGTTTCTTAGCATCTGAGGTGTAATATATTTGAATGCTTGTAATATTCGCTCCTTCATATCTTCAGGTGTTGTAGATGGCCCACTTGAAAAAATCAGGTTTTGTTAAGTCCAATGATCGAGTTGGCCATTTTTTTGGACCATTTCTGCCGATTCATATATTAGGAAACTGTTGATGTAATTAATTTGCTACCTCACGTAAATAATGCGCTCCCGCTCCATCATATTGGTAACACATTGATTGTCTTCCAGCAAGGGAAACGTTTTCAAGTAAAAGAGGAAGATAATTAGCCAAAAAATCTAAATATATTAGGCCATTCAAATTGTCTTGGAAAAAATGCGGCCAAATCACATGTTTCCCAATTATACCTTCCCAAACATTTACACTCCATCGATATTGGCTGTGTGTTTCTCTGATGATGTGGGGATTTTCATTGTCATAATAATGCGTATTGTGTCTGTTAACGAATCTATTCTTATGGAATGAAGCTTTATCAGAAAATAATACTCTTACGAAAAATCCTGGATCTTGCAAAAGTTTTGATTTAACCCAGTTAACAAAATCCATGTCTTTCAGCTCTTAATGCATTTGTATTTTGTACGGATGATAATGATGATGTTTTAATATCCGTCCAACAGACCTTTCACTAATACCCACCAATTCAGAAATATTTTGTATTTGGATTTTCTGTTACTGCCAAAATAACCGATAATTGATTGTCATCATGGATCGCACGTTTGGGTTTTACTGGTGGTTTAAATCGGGTAAGCAATTTTGCAAAACTCTTTTTATCTGGAACTCGTCGCTCAGGATATCGTATAAATTATTTTTGCTAATACACAGTTTCTGTCGGATTCTCCCAAAACAAAAATAATGTCAATTAATTGATTTATAGTAAAATTCATTGTTACTTAACGCAAAAAGCTTAAAAAACACAATAAACCAGCAAAAATGAATCTGAACTGTCCCTATAGAAACAATAAACATTCTAACATTTCATTAGGCCTACTTAGATTTTTACCAAAAATGTGTTATTTTTTAAATTTTTAAAGGACGAAAAATAGGTTCGGAGAGTAAATAGCAAAGTTGAAGGGGATAAAATTCAGTATCCATTAGAGATTCTCGGTAATAATCTTTTGGAGAATATTCGCAAGTTGGAGGATGCTTGAACAGAATTTGCAATTATATACTGTCTTCATATGTACACTTTTTGTATTAAAATATTTCCAAACTTTACTTTTCGGTTTTATAGTACCCTTCAATTTATTATGCTCCCCTTCAATTTATTATGCTCCATGTTTTTATATACAGTGTTAGGAAAATTATGAGGGCACATATGTTTTATTATCAATGTGTAAGAAAGAGACAAAATACATATAAATTAGTGTATCATTCTTTTTCGCTAACAGGATATCATAAAGTGGAAAACGGTGAAAATATACTCCCACCACGTGTAAAGGTATGTCACTCGTTAACCGATTTAAAATTTTTTTACACTGAACGATAGGTAAAGGCCGGTTCTTTCAAACTACAAAAAAATATACTGAGAGTTCCATTAACAAAAGTCAACAAAAAAATTGTTAAACATCCGCCATTTTTTGTATTGGCGTAGGCAAGACGGATAAAAAAAACTTCACTTTTTTAAACAAAACTTGTGCGAAAATGCAACGTTTTAGTGAAAACCGCATGTTGCTATTTCAAACCGTTTAGAAGTTACGGACAGTTAAAATGAGGGAAAATAAAGATGGACTCCCGGTATATACAAGGTTAGTGATTTAACTCTTATTGTGTATAACTTACATATTCATTTGAAAGGTACATGTTAAGGGTAATTAAAATCAAACATTTTAAATTTATGTTCATATATACAGGTTGTTCCATTAGTAAAATAGACAAAAGACTTACTTTTTTTCAAATAGAATGCCATACTTTTTTAACATTTTTAGAACCGAAATAGTTATACACTCCCAAATTTTTTTGGGACCATGACATCACCACAAACCAGTATAAGATCAGAACCAATATCGAATTAAAAGCACTCTACAACGACGCCGATATTGTCCAAGAAATTAAATCACAGCGACTAAGATGGGCAGGCCACGTGCACAGACTGCATAATGAAAGACTTGTAAAACTGGTATGGGAGGAGATACCCACAGGCAAAAGACCACTCGGACGTCCCAGAATGCGATGGAGAGATAGCATCCAAGCAGATCTCCGGAAAATGAACATTCCATTTGACCCTAGGTTGATGGAAGACCGAACAAATTGGAAAAAAGTTGTAGTCAGCCAAGACCCATCCAGGGTTGTAGCGCTACGTGATGATGATGATGAAATTTTTTTGTAAAACTCCCAACCAACTCGGAGAAAACTACCTTTTTCCTAAAAAATTTGAATTTGCACATCCCTTTTTAAAAAAAACGCAACTTTATAAGATTTAAAGCTGAAGCTCTAAAATTACCAATGTACAGAGACAAAAGACTGAAGATTTTTTAGACTTAGTTTGAAATTCTTATTTTGTACAGGATGGACTTAAATACATTTCCATGGAAGTTTTTTTCAGTTTTTTTTAAATTGGAGTATAAGTATTCATCAATGGATACTAGAGATGTGAGAGGAGAATATTCTCGAGAACGAGAAATTCTCCCGAGAATATTCTTTAGAGAACTTTTTCTACATAATTTACACTGAAAATGTTTGCTAAGATTTTTAAAATGTTGAGTTTCTCTAACCTTTTCTATAACTCTGGCAACAGTGATTCAGAGAAATCCCCTAGAAGTGCGAACGTATACTCCTATACAGCCGTGTGAATTGGAAATGATGTGGTGGGACTAGTTTTATTTTGGCGTTCCGTTCGGCTCAGTTTAGACTGTCAATATACTGTGTTGGGAACATTACGAGGGAACATACGTTTTACCGTCAATGTGTTAGAAACAGACAAAATACATATAAATTCAGTGTATTATTCTTTTTCGCTAACAGGATATCATAAAGTGTAAAGGTATATCTGGTAGGCACCGCTTTCGAGAGACGTGCAAATACAGATGTGTAATGTGGACAGTTTAGTTTATTAATTGAGAAATAATAAGATTGTACTAAACTGATAGCTTAATGCAATGAACAATAAAAAAAATAAACATTACTTTCGTTTATCCCTTCATGATTAATTTACAAAGAAATAATTCAGTAGTAATAATCTAATTCACTATATTAGTTCGGTTAGTATTGGAATAAATAACATAACATGCGAAATGAAATTTGTATTAATAATAATATATGTTTCCAAATATCTCAATTCTCATATTTCGCTAACAGGATCTCATAAGTGGAAAAGCCACAACGCCGGCCTCTTACAAATTCTTTGTAGCTACTAAGAGTATTGCCAATTTTCATTGTATATTTATATTAATTGTAAAATGCATTGTTCTAACACGAGAACAAGTTTTAAGAAGATTTTAATTATGATAATTCAAGAGGTTGTAACAGATCAAGATATAATTAATTCCATCTATTCGTTGAATATTTTATTGTAATGCTGGAAATTGTTCTAGTTTTAAGTTTGAAAGCGGTTAAAACCTTTACTTTTTTTTTCAGATTTGGCAACGTGAAATTGGTCTCGAAACATCTGCTGTGTTTCGAATGTGTTAGTAAAAAAATTTTGGTATCTTTATCGTTTGTATGCAAATGAGAACGAATTCTCAGTGTAAACACACACACACAGTACAAATTAAAAAAAACGAAAATAAAATAGAATTCTAATGAAGTGCCTAGAATTTTTAAATAAAAGTAATATTATGATATGTAATAAATTAAAAAATAAAACTTCTTAATTCTTCAATGAGCTTAAATCAAATGTTCGAATAAACCCCCGTTTTGAGCTCCCAGATTGTACATTTAAACATCTTCAAGAGGCGCACGAGCGATTCGTATTCGTCTGGTATAATAATCTACGCTGGCTTTTAATTCTCTGTCTCATGATTGTCCTACTCTAACATACTGGTAACGCCATGTGCCCATTATAAGTTCCCTTTGGCCGTGAGAGATTATCGTTTTACGTTGAAATTAAATGTGACTGATTTCTCTCGCAAATAAGAAGGAAATTTTTAAGGGCACGCGTGGATTGAAAATGAAGAGAGGGGGCAGATAAAAGTAGAAGAATTAGAACTGTAAGCGAAATCGTTTTATCAGGAGCGTAGGAAACAGAGGCGGTTTACATTGAGATATTTTTAAAACCAGAAGCAGTTGATCAAATATTAGCATACGACTTATTTCTCATTTTATGATATCCTGTTAATTAAAATGGTGATACACTGAATACGCTTGTTTTATTACAACATATTTGTCGCTTTTGGACTCTGTAGTGTTGCCATAGATTATTCCTTATGATGTTAATGAAAATTATTATGCTTATATTCATTAATTGTACCCTCAATATCGACGAATGTAATTTTTTTAGCTATATTCAAGTGATTTTTTAGTGGTACTTATTTCAAATACCTATTAGGTAGGTTTTAATTTATTGTTCAAATCATATTAGCGTGTACTACCCGAACTGATATAGTGAATTAGTTTATTACTACTGAATCATTTCTTTGTAAATTAATCATGAAGGGATAAACGAAAGTAATATTGATTTTTTTATTGTTCATTGCATTAAGCTATCAGTATAGTACAATATTATTATTTCTCAATTAATAAACTAAACTGTTCACATTACACATCTGTATTTCTAACATTAACTTCTTTCATTGCGATCTTTAAAATAATGAGTTGTTTATACAACATTTTGCTGTGGTAAAGTGACTAGTAACAGCCTGAATGCATTTCTTGTTTATTGAAAACTGGAAGTAAATGCCAACCAGACATATGTTTAGATTTATTGCACGTTTTCCACTTTATGTTATCCTGTTAGCGAAAAAGAATAATACACTGAATTTATATGTATTTTGTCACTTTCTAACACATTGACTGTAAAACGTATGTTCCCTCGTAATGTTCCCAACACAGTATATTGACAGTCTAAACTGAGCCGAACGGAACGCCAAAATAAAACTAGTCCCACCACATAATTTCCAATTCACACGGCTGTATGTATACGTTCGCACTTCTAGGGGATTTCTCTGAATCACTGTTGCCAGAGTTATAGAAAAGGTTAGAGAAACTCAACATTTTAAAAATCTTAGCAAACATTTTCAGTGTAAATTATGTAGAAATATTTCTCTAGAGAATATTCTCGGGAGAATTTCTCGTTCTCGAGAATATTCTCCTCTCACATCTCTAGTATCCATTGATGAATACTTATACTCCCATTTAAAAAAAACTGTAAAAAACTTCCACGGAAGTTTTTGGAATGTGAAATGTATTTAAGTCCATCCTGTACAAAATAAGAATTTCAAACTAAGTCTAAAAAATCTTCAGTCTTTTGTCTCTGTACATTGGTAATTTTAGAGCTTCAGCTTTAAATCATCTAAAGTTGCGGTTTTTTTAAAAAGGGATGTGCAAATTCAAATTTTTTAGGAAAAAGGTAGTTTTCTCCGAGTTGGTTGGGAGTTTTACAAAAAAATTTGGGAGTGTATAACTATTTCGGTTCTAAAAATGTTAAAAAAGTATGGCATTCTATTTGAAAAAAAGTAAGTCGTTTGCCTATTTTACTAATGTAACAACCTGTATACATGAACATAAATTTAAAATGTTTGATTTTAATTACCCTTAACATATACCTTTCAAATAAATATTCATAAAACCAATAGTCAGTGAAAAAAATGGGATTAAAACAAGGTATCTATCACACAGGATATTTATTGTATTTTATTTGTTTACCGAATCTATGTTGTGTTGGAAAATCGAAAAATTGTGCAATTTCGCCAGTAGCGTAGATTTTGGGAAGGGTCAACCAGTCACTTGCTCCTGTCGTACACCTCTGGTTGTATCCAGAAACGTTTATTTAACCCTTCAGTGCCAAAAATATAAAATAATAATTTTTTTTTAAATATCCCCTTTTTTTCATGAATTTTGAAAAAATAGACTCAAAAATACCGTCAGGAAAGGCAAGGCAAAGTAGCAATTTATTTTATTAGAGAACAACATAAAACAATGGGACAAAAATTATATTTCATGGTATTCAGCAAAGCAATTTTTTTCGAATTGCAACACAAAAACATTCAACAAGTGGAAAATTTAGAATGTGGTCTCGATTGTATACACTTGCTACTGCACATTTCGCATCGTCCTTTACTTTTTTCAAAAATAACCCAATGTGATTCACAATTTTCAAATCGAATTTCTTCATGAACGCTATAATTATATTTTCGACATTTTGGTATCGGAGATAATATGGAATCATTCCATTTCCTGGATGACTGTGTAATTGATCTTCTAAATTCAAATGTCGACATTTTTTCATGAATCTTATTGTAAACTACGTTGGAATTGATAAAAGCTACATCAATGAAGCCCCAAAAGAAGTGTTGCCAACATTTTCGTGACCTTCGGCTTATACCATACGTCCCCCTCAGTTGATCTACCCTATCTTCTCCCTCCATATGCTTGTTATAATCGGCAACTATAGACGGGAGCCATCTTTTTGCTGTGACTTCTTTTGTATCGTGAAAGTTTGATGCTAAATTAGTTATCCCTCTATTTGAATGCCCTTATATCTGTTGTGGACAGTCAAATATCAGAATCCCCTCTTTTCGTATCTTCAACCATATTTTTTGGAAAGTCTATTCTCTTTTGTTGAATGGTACCACACGCTAAAACTTTTGTTAGCTGAAGTTGGTCTAACAGGGAGATGGGCAGAAAGTAATTGTCAGCATAGACTAGTCTTATCTTAACCCAATCAGGTTTTGTTAGAGATAATACAACACGTTCACCAAGGCCAATTCTTGAACCTCCTCATTTTTAGCTTGATATACTTCAAATTCCGTAATATGCGCATTTTGACTTGCTTGGCACCAAATTTTATAACCTCTTTTATAGGTTTTTGCATTGAACTGGTTCAAAGTACTAAAGCCTTTGAACAAAATCATGCCTTCATCAATAATTACTCTATGTGTTGTTCGGTAGCATTTTCGGAAATTTTGATTCAAGGTTGTTGCCATTGGTCTTAGTTTATATATTTTATCTGTATTGGAAGAACGGTATTATCATTACAATGGAGAAATCTCAAGATATTTACAAATATATTTCGTGGCATAAAGTTGGTTATTATTGGTAAACCTAGATCAGGGCTTCCATTTCAATAATGTTTCCATGGTGTCAAACGATGATAGGCGATCAACAAATTTATTCCGATAAAAGACAGCAGTTCCTCTTTGGTCAGCCCTAGATTTTTGCTGTTTTGGGTTCCATGCAAGTTACTCTGGAAAA
This sequence comes from Galeruca laticollis, assembly GCA_963921935.1. NCBI lineage: Eukaryota > Metazoa > Arthropoda > Insecta > Coleoptera > Chrysomelidae > Galeruca > Galeruca laticollis. The sequence goes on along the minus strand of OY998184.1, from coordinate 10,957,479 downwards.
ATATATTGTCAATTTCTTTTTTATTATTATTTTTTCATAGTGAAATTAACTGTCTCGACCCTTACTTGGTGGAATCTACTCATATTAGTGTTTTAAATGAAACTCACGGTTTCTAGTTAATTCCACAATATAATAAAAATTGTTGAAAATTCTAAAAAATTGACAATTGTTTCCATAAATCAATATCATCGTCAGAATGACAGAAGTTACATTACATTTGATGCCTACCTGATGTTTAGTAGTTAGTTTTGGCTAGACCAAGAAGTGACCTAACTTGTGATTGATTGACTTAATATATGTTAATAGAAAAAAGAAGAAGATGTGATATTACAAATATTGAAGCTTAGATATTATTAGCTCTATGGTGATATCCTGGATATCATTTTTCCAATTAAGATCAGTATAACTGTGCAATGATATAGAAAACCAGAACAGTTTAATCTAGGGAGTTCTCCACTAATAAACTGTCTTATTAAGTGATAATTGTAAAGATCAGCAGATATAGTTTTCCTGGTTTTCTATATCATTGCACAGTTATACTGATCTTAATTGGAAAAATGATATCCAAGATATCACCATAGGGCTAATAATATCTAAGCTTCAATATTTGTAATATCACATGTTCTTATTTTTTCTATTAACATATATTAAGTCAATCACAAGTTAGGTCACTTCTTGGTCTAGCCAAAACTAACTACTAAACATCAGGTAGGCATCAAATGTAATGTAACTTCTGTCATTCTGACGATGATATTGATTTATCGAAACAATTGTCAATTTTTTAGAATTTTTAACAATTTTTATTATATTGTGGAATTAACTAGAAACTGTGAGTTTCATTTAAAACACTAATTTTTTCAAAGAATTTAGTTTTGTCCATAAAAAATCGAATGTGATACAAAAGGGCCTCAGTTCACGTCTGGTCCCATTAAACCGAACGCCCTTTCAACAATTACGTAACGTCAAATACAATATACTCTCTATATAGAGAGTATAAATGTGCTAGGACAACAGGTAAAGAAGGTGAACTCTTATGTCTACCTAGGTCAAGAGTTAACATTGGGTAAAGCCAATCAAGAACTTGAAATTAACCACAGAATACATCTAGGATGGGCGGCCTACGGAAAGATGCGACACGTCTTCAACTCCAACCTACCCCTCAAACTAAAAACCAAGGTTTACATGGAATGCATTCTCCCAGTAACAACCTACGGATGTGAAACATGGGTCCTAACAAAGAAAATCTTAAATAAATTAAAGATACACCAAAGATCAATAGAACGAAAAATGATAGGAATAACGCTTAAAGACCATAAAACCAATGAGTGGATAAGAAATAAAACCAAGGTAGAGGACATAGTGAGGCGAATAGGCAGTCTTAAATGGAACTGGGCCGGACATGTTGCCCGAAATAAAAACAACTGGAGCGGAAAAATAACAAGATGGAGACCTTGGGGGGAGAAAAGAAGCACCGGCAGACCACAGCAAAGATGGTATGATGACATCAAAAGAACAGCCGGACTTAACTGGAACCAAGTGGCACAGAACAGGGAAAACTGGAAAAATATGAGAGAGGCCTATATCCAAAGGATAGAAAACGGCTAGAAGAGAGAGAAAGAGAGAAATACAATATAGGTATTGGTAAAAGTAAAAAAAATATTAATACCTTTCAGAGTTTAGCTCCGCAACATAACTTAAAGGGGATATACGATTAAATTTCTACACTATATGTTTTACGCCAACTAGATTTCTAAGAAGAGGAGATCTAATGAAATTTAGAGCGTTATTAATTACTATAATTCGAACATCGAAAAACATTTCTTTGGGTAGGGTTCTGAAAACTGTTTCTTGGAAAATTAAAATGTTGTTCTGAATAGTTACAAGGGGAAGGTGAAGACTTTGTTGGTTGCGAATTATTATTATTTTGTGGAAAAGTATTGCGAGAATTGAGATTACGCTGTGGGTTATTATGTGGTTGTGTCGAAAAACTGCTGGATCTGTTGTTATGTCGATTTTGGTATGAACTATGACTAGATGATGTCGGTCCTTTGTTTTGTTGGGTTTTTAAGAAGTTCATCTATTGTTGCTGATTTTTATGTTTATCATAGGCTATGCATTTTTGAAGGGCTTCTTCAAGAGAAGTAATGTTGGAGTAAGCTCTTAAGATTATTTGATACACGCTGATGATATTGGTCGTAAGTCTTGTTAAATTTTTATACTGTTGTCGATAACTGTGTTACTAAAATGTCTTCCGAACGTCTGTCACCGTACTTGGCTAATAAGGCCGGTCGTACGTCAGTCCAGATAGTTTTGTTGGAATCATTTGAACAATCTCTTGGTTATCCCTTGATACGAGATACAATATTAGCATTTAATATAAATTCTTGAGCTGGGATAATTACTTGGGTTGCCCAAAATGCAATTACATTATCGGCCGATTCAATGACAGTAGTAAGATGGTCACCGGTCGAAAATTCGGCCAAAGTAGCGCAAATGCTAGATATATCACTATTATATCATATTCTGAAAATATAAATATTATTGACTATATAGGGTGTTGCAGAAAGGTGTGGCTATATTTATTTATATTTCTTTAAATTAATCACCCTATATTTTATTGCCAATTTGAATTCACACGTTAAAGAGCGTTTAAAAAATATAGGGTGTTACTAGGTTATACAAGATATTTTGTAAGATACGGCCAATAGTGTACAAAAATTATCCCTAATTTGTCACCCCGCCAGTCGCTAAATCTAGTAATGTGTGAAGATTTTTTCATTTGGTTAATATTTTAAGGTTATTATGTTTTTAGATAATAGGTTATATTGGTATCTCGTATCTCTTGTAATACAGGGTGAAGCAAAACTCCAATTAAATAATGTTTCAAAATTTTTAATTGGAACTTCCTGTATATTGTATTGTCATCAAACGATATAGTGTTTGTTTCGTCAATTTCATTAAGCAGAATGAGAATGTCATTAAAACTGTAAAAAAACAACTGAATCATGAATTGGAAAATAAAACGATCTGTATAGCTATTTTGTAACAATTTTATTTATGTATTTTCTTTTGTTTCAACATATGTTCAATACGTCCCCCGTTTAGTTCTAAGCACTTGCTTATTCTTGTAAAAAATTAATTTCGAACTTTATTTAATAGTTCGAGAGTAATTGTTGCAAATGCATTTCTTATTCTTGTTTTCATATCCTCCTTACTAGTTACTTCTCAAAAATTCTTCTCTTTACATAATCTGTACCAAGCAATTCTTGGTGCATTTGTAATTTATAGGGATGAAGCGTATACTTCTTTATAGCCCTTTGTACGACACTTTTACTAACATCCAACTGGTTACTTACAGTTCAAACGCTACAGTGTGGATCTTGTATAACAGATTGCATTATCAGAAATTAGTTATCTTCAATAGTTATGATTACCATACGAAACATTTCCTAAATTAAAGAATATTTCATAAATATTTTTAAAGTTTTTTAAAAGCTTTTTCAGTGGGATGCCTTCGATCTGGATAATGCGTGCGATACTATCTTGACGCGATTAAGCTATTTCGTTGGAATTCACCTAATACACATATCATATCCATCATTTATGAAATTCATTTTGTTCTAAATTATTTAACTATTATCAAAAATCTAAACTGATGTAAGAATCTACTTAAATGATTATAACATATTAATAATCATTTAACTAGCATTTTTTTGACATTTATCATTATTCCACAGTACACTTTAAGATCGCAACAAAGGTTCCTTTGGTTAATTAGTTAGCTGTAAACGGTAAAATACATAAATAAAATTATATTGTTACAAATTCGCTATACAGAGCGTTTTATTTTCCAATTCATGATTGAGTTGTTTTTTTACGGTTTTAATGACATTCTCATTCTGCTTAATGAAACTGATCGTACAGATCCTATATCGTTTGAAAGCTTACCGCACTTGCTAACAAATGATAATTACAGAGTGCTCCATTTAAAAATTTTGAAATATTCTTTCATTGGAGTTTTGCTTCACCCTTTATTATAAGAGATACGAGATACCAATCTAACCTATTTTATATAACCCTAATAACCTCAAAATATTAACCAAATGATAAAATCTTCACACATTACTAGATTTATTGACTGGACGGATGATCGATTAGGGATAATTTTTGTACACTATTGAAAATATCTTACAGAATACCCCGTATAACTTGGTAACACATTATATTTTTGAAAAGCTCTTGAACGTGGGTATTCAAATTTGTAATAAAATATAGGGTGCTCCATTTAAAAAAATATAAATTAATATAGCCACACTTTTCTGGAACATCCTATATAGTCCATAATATTTTCAAAATATGTATTCGTTTATGATACAACTTTCACCGAATTTTGAAAATTCTATCTGCTACCATAACTGCGCAATCGTCCGAGGCTAGAACTTTGGGACACCCTATATATATATATATATATATATATATATATATATATATATATAATTCACTTATGTTCTTCATCCTTCCGATAATATTTAGAATTATATCTTCTTGGGTTCAAAGGTTGTGGTATAAAATAAATAAACTGCGCCGCAAAATTAACGCATAATTTAAAAATGATCTCAAAACTACCTTTAACTCAAAGATTTTCAAAATTCTTCAAAGGGCATTTATTATTTTGGTTATACTAAATATGTTTTTTACAATTTATTGATTTACCGAAGCGTATAAATAAAAATACGAGGATAATAAAAAAAGTAACCAAATCTTTATTTTTTTATATGTATAAAAAATATGAAATTACAATATTTAATATCTTGTGTTGCCTCCCCTTGCCCTAATTACGGCTTTACATCTCGTCGGCATGCTTAAAATTAGATTTTGAATTTCAACTTGATCAATCTGCTCCCATATTTCAGTGAGCCTTAATGACAGGACATTTAGGTTCTCAGGTGGAGGCATTAAGGCTCTAACACTTCGACCCATGTTGTCCCATAAGTGCTCTATGGGGTTAAGGTCTTCTATGTAGCCACGGCAAAGTTGAAATTTCGACTTTGGAAGTAATTTTATACCACTCTTGCCACATGCGGACGTGCATTAATAAAAAATATTCTCGAATAAATGGAGCGTATGGTACCACATGCGGTTCTAAAATGTCTGTTATGTATCGGTCAGCAGTCAAACGACCTCCCTGAATCATAACCAACTCCGTATGGGCCTCCAAACTATTGCCACTCCATACCATTACAGACCCCCCTCCATAGCTTACTGTTTCTACAATGTTGCATTGGGCGTATCGCTTTCCAGGCCTTCGGTACACTCTCCTACATCGATCATCACTAAAACGACAAAATCTGGACTCATCGCTAAACAATACATTGCCCCATTCACGATTGCCCCAGTGCTGGTGCTCTTGGTCAAACTGGAGTCGCAGGCTTCGATGGTGTGCGGTTACAAGGGGACCAGTTGCAGCACGATAGGGAGTAATTTCGAGTTCTGTCAACCTTTTTCGCACGGTATCTTGTCTAATTTGGTAATTAAACCGTCTAGAAAATTCTTGCTGTAGTGAAGTGCTTGTAACAAATCGAGTTCTTAATGCGTGCAATCGCAAAAATCGAGCTTGATTGTTAGTTCTGACCCTATTCCGTCCTTGTCCAGGTGTTCTTTCGTTACTACCAGTCTCCCTAAATCGTGCTATAGCCCTGGGTATGGTAGATTGTGTCACTCCTAGACGTTGTGCCACTTCAACTTCTGGCAAGCCTTCTCTCATAAGTGCGACGACATTCTTCACGCGAAAGATTTCTCATCTCACGATCGTTTTGGGCCATTTTGTGTTGTAATGCACTTATAAAATTTGAATATTGCCTATACAAGTGTAAAAAGCAAACTAACGGCAAATAAACGACTAAACTTAATATCTAAGGAATATTGTTAAATTTCTGTTTTGTAGTAATGTAAGAAAAATCTGCTTTTTATGCATTCGACACAAAAACGATATCTTGAAAAATTTAAAGAACATCATAAATAAATATTTTTAAACCAGTGGCGGCATTCAAAAAAATGTTTTATGGTCATTGTTTCAATTTTTAAAATTATGCGTTAATTTTGCGGTGTAGTGTATATTAGTTAAAATATATTTTCGAATAAAGATTTATTAAACTTGACGTTTCGCTCTTATTTTAGGAGCATTTTTAAAAGAATATGGATAAATATTAAAATTAAATTACATATAATACAGTTATTATAAAAATTATTTTGAAAAAGTCAATAAAATGTCATGAATGAAGTGTCAATAGTAGTAGAATACCTACCTTAGATATTCACGCAACGATATTATGTTGGGAGTGATAAAAATGAATTAATTAATCAATTTGTAATAAATTTGACTCAAGTTTTTTATGTGTTGTTTGTCATTTACTGATAATTTATCTTGTTTTTTATATATCATTTCTTTGATTTTGAGTTTTTGATAATTTGTGTCTTGTGTTAAAAATTTTGTGTTTTTGAAAACGAATTCATGATTTTCGTTATGTTCATGTTTGTGTAACACATATATACCAAATGATATAGTAGAAGTATTAGCATTAGGTAAAAATTTCGCGCTTCCATATAAAAATGAAAATAAAGTACCATACACAGAATACAGAATCTGCTATAATGCATAAATCAGATCAAATAAAAGATGATATTAGGGCTGATGTAGTCAATGTTATCACTAACCATAAAATAAAACTACGACATCATAAAACTCAGAAAAACATCCAAAAAAAGTTGAAGAAAACTAAAGAATTCATCAAATAAAATCCTCAAATTACAATTTTACAACCAGATAAATGTAATAAAACATTGATAATGGACACAGATGAATATAATAATAAAATTATACAGTTATTAAATGATAAACATGTTTATCAAAAAATTAAATCAGACAAAACCACTTCATTTCAAAACAAAAACAATACATTAATAAAAAAACTTTTAAATAATGGTTCCATCAATACAAACGAAGCTAAAAAACTACAAACACATAATGCAATACCTCCAAAAATATCCAAATTACACAAACAAAATTTACCAATACGACCAATAGTATCATATATTCAATCACCATTCTACAAACTATCTAAATATCTAACAAACATTTTAACAAAATTAACTAAAAATAATTTTAGTGTTTTAAATGAAACTCACGGTTTCTAGTTAATTCCACAATATAATAAAAGTTATTGAGAATTCTAAAAAATTGACAATTGTTTCGATAAATCAATATCATCGTCAGAATGACAGAAGTTACATTTCATTTATGCCTACCTGTTGTTTAGTAGTTATTTTTGGCTAGACCAAGAAGTGACCTAACTTGTGATTGACTTAATATATGTTTGTAGAAAAAAGAAGAAGATGTGATATTACAAATATTGAAGCTTATATATTATTAGACCTATAGTGATATCCTGGATATCATTTTTCCAATTAAGATCAGTATAACTGTGCAATGATACAGAAAACCAGGAAAACTATATCTGCTGATCTTTACAATTATCACTTAAGAAGACAGTTTATTAGTGGAGAACTCCCTAGATTTAACTGTTCATTGACAACTTCATATTGTGGGTTTCTTAAATGTCTTCTAATTTCCAATTCTTCAAGGAAATCCAGTTCTTGTTTCCTAATAATTACAAAATCATATCCTTAGATGTTATCTCAATGTACACAAATATCCCAAATAACTTAATAACACATGTTTTAAAAGAAAAATGGAATGAATTAAAACAACACACATCACTTACCTATGATGAATTTATAGAAGGTATTATGCTTATTCAAACCAATAATTATTTTCAATATAATGATACTTTCTTTCAACAACTAAATGGTTGTACAATGGGATCTCCAATTTCCTCTAGTTTAGCACAAATTGTAATGGAATATATAGAAGAAAAAGTATTAGAACATATAAAATTTGATATATTATTTTTCAAACGCTATGTTGACGACTGTTTAGCTGCTATTCCAGAAGACAAATGTAATGAATTCCTCAATATTTTTAATTCTTTTAACTCTAAAATACAATTCACCATAGAAATTGAAAATAACAATAATATACATTTTCTAGATATGACACTAATTAAAACCAATGCTAATAAAATTGAAACTAAATTATTTACAAAAGAAACTTGGTCAGGACGATATCTAAATTATAATTCATGCCATCCAAAAATACAAAAAAATAGTGTTATTATAGAATTGATAGATAGAGCTATAAAACTAACTTCACCTAAATATCGTCCTAAAGTAATTGAAAAACTTAAGATTGTTTTAGAAAATAATCACTATCCTTCAAATCAAATAAATAAAATTATTCAACAACGTACATACAAATACTACAACAACAATATAAAACCAAATTTACTAACAACTTTGAACCACGAAATATATATATATATATATATATATATATATATATATATATATATATATATATATATATAGCTCTACCTTATACGAATCAATTATCAGAAAAACTAAAATATATATTATCTAAACATAATATCAAAATATGCCATAAACCAAATAATACACTATCATCACTATTTACTAAATTAAAAAGCAAAACTAAAAATAATAAGAAATCAAATGTTATATACTCCATACCTTGCTTAAACTGTTCAAAAAATTACGTAGGAATGATTACACAATATCTAGAAAGCCGAATAAATGGCCATAAATACACTAAAAATGCATCCACAGCGTTACACAAACATGAACATAACATAACGAAAATCATGAATTCGATTTCAAAAACACAAAAATTTTAACACAAGACACAAATTATCAAAAACTCAAAATCAAAGAAATTATATATATATATATATATATATATATATATATATATATATATATAAAACAAGATAAATTATCAGTAAATGACAAACAGGACATAAAAAACTTGAGTCAAATTTATTACAAATTGATTAATTAATTCATTTTTATCACTCCCAACATAATATCGTTGCGTGAATATCTAAGGTAGGTATTCTATTACTATTGACACTTCATACATGACATTTTATTGATTTTTTCAAAATAATTTTTACAATAACTGTATTTTATGTGATTTAATTTTAATATTTATCCATATTCTTTTGAAAATGCTCCTAAAATAAGAGCGAAACGTCAAGTTTAATAAATCTTTATTCGAAAATATATTTTAACTAATATATTTATTTTATACCACAACCTTTGAACCCAAGAAGATATAATTCTAAATATATATATATATAAAATTGTGCCAGCTCTCTCGGAAGAAGATTAAGAGTTCAACTGGAATCTCTTAATGGTATCACTTTAAAGTGATATCAAGTTCAACCTGATTAATTTGATATTCTCTGTCGTTTTAGACAACGAACCTATGTATTCACTTCAGATATAGAAAATATGTTTAGACAAATTAAGGTTAACCTGGACCAAACTTATTTGCAAAACATTCTTTGGAGGGACAATCCAACTGATCCTCTCTCTTGTATTGAACTCACCACAATTACTTATGGCACAAAGTCTGCACCTTTTTTAAGTACTCGCACGCTTAATGAACTCGCTCTGACTCGTGGAAAAAAATTCCCTTACGCATCTAATGACCTATCGAACCAGACATATGTCGATGACATACTATATGGAACAGATATTTTAGTAGACTTTGAAAATGTATGTCATGAATTGACTGAGCTGTTACAAAGCTCAGGTTTTCACTTACACAAATGGTGCTCAAATACACCAAAATTTTTAGAAAAAATTTCTGAGATATCTTAACTCCTCTCGAGAGATGTAAAAATTGAAAATGTATCTGATAAAATTGTAGGCTTCTCACGGTAATTTGTTTTCAATTTCACTTCCTGATACTATAACTTGTGAAAAGGTCACAAAACGAAATGCACTGTCTATTATCACCCAGATGTTCAACCCCCTAGGACTCATTGGCCGTGTTATTTTATTAGGTAACATATTTATGCAAATTCTTTGGAAGAAAAAAATTGGCTGGGACGAACCTTTGTCGCCCGCACTTGTAGATGAATGGAAACATTTCATCACAAATATTCCCTCTCTCGAAGAATTGACAATTCTTCTTTTTTTCTAAAAAAGAAGTTGTAAATATTCAGATTCACGCTTTCGCAGGCAGTTCTCTAAAGGCATATACGGGATGTGTTTATTTTCGCACCCTGTACCCTGACAACTCTGTTGGCTGTAATTTAGTCGCTTCTAAATCTTGAACTTGCCCAATTCGCCCTACTGTCACTATTCCTATATTAAAACTTCAAGCAATGTTATTAATCACTAAATCAACACAGAGAATAACTTTTATTTTTGAAAAACTTAGTTTCGGGTCCATAATATTATGGACGGACTGTCAAACTTCCCTTTGTTGGCTAAACTCACACTCTTCACGCTGGTCCATATTTGTAACTAATCGAGTTTCACAAATTCAATAATTATCCGCAAAATGGCAGTGGTGTCATGTCAGTTCGGCAGACAATGCAGCTGATCCACTTACTCGAGGCTCATTAGCCCACGATTTTTTAAATTCTCAACTATGGTGGCACGGTCCTGCTTTGTTACTAGAACCCTCGATTAAACTCAGTAATTTTGTCAAGAAATTAAATTACAAGTTACCTGAACAGAAAAAGGTAACTCAGAGTGTTGTAGGAAATACTCCAAACCCTATCGTTATGTTCTGGGAAAATTTGTTTTCAATATTTGAAAAAAATATTCCAGACTCACTCACACCGTTGCATACTGCAACAGATTCGTTTATAATTGTAAACACCCTAGTGACAAAAAATTAGGCCCGTTAAATGTTGACTAAATTAAATCAACTGTAAATTTAATTTTTGGGTGTAAATTATTAATATGGTTGAAAAATACATCTAATTGTCGTTCACTATCTATAAAATAAGCTAATATGGCATCTACATATATATACCAAAATAAGACTTTTTGTGAAATATAACTTTTAAAGCTTTTTCTTTCTAAACTGTTGACAAAATTGGCGATATAGGGCTTCCCAATGGTAAACCTTCATTTTGAATATATATCTTATTATCAAAAGTGAAATAATTCTGATTAATACATACATCAAATAAATTAAGTATATCTGATATTATTCGTGGATTTATCTTCTAGTAATTTTCTTACAAGTGTTAGACATTCTTTAGGAGGAGTTTTAGTGAACATATTGGTAACATCAAATTCAAATTGCAAGATAACTCTAAACTCATTTCATTTGATGTTACCAATATGTTCACTAAAATGTCTCCTAAAGTATGTCTAACACTTGTAAGAAAATTACTAGAAGATAAAAATATTAATCCAGGAATAATATCAGATATACTTAATTTATTTGATATATGTAATAATCAGAATTATTTCACTTTTGACAATAAGATATATATTCAAAATGAAGGTTTACCAATGGGAAGCCCTATATCGCCAATTTTAGCAAACATTTTTATGGACAATTTAGAAAGAAAGATCTTTGAAAGTAATATTTCGAAAAATATTTAATTTTGGTATAGATATGTAGATGACATATTAGCTTGTTTCATGGGTAGTGAACGACAATTAGATGTATTTTTCAACCACATCAATAATTTACACCCGAAAATTAAATTTACATTAGAAGTTGAAGAAAATAACTCAATCAATTTTCTTCATTTAAGAATTCAAAGAGTTAATAATGTACTTGATTATTCAATTTACAGAAAACCAACGCACACTGATGTGACTATTCCATATAATTCCAATCATCCCATGTCACATAAATTAGCAACATTAAATTCAATGATATATAGAGCTTTTTCAGTTCCTATGAAAAAATTTAATTTTAATAGAGAAATAAATACAATTAAACAAATAGCAACATCCAACGGTTATCCATTACATATGATAAATAAATTAATTAATAAAAAAGAGGAAAAAGTGGCATTACAACTAATATTTCCTGAACAAACTAACGAAATAAAAAATTATAAAACCATCACATATGCAGGTAATATTTCAATATTTCTAGAAATACAACAATTTCTTTTAAAACAGAAAGTAATGTGAGTAAATATTGTTAAATGGAAAAACAAAAATATCCCCATTAAAGAAGTCGGGTATATATAAACTTAAATGTCCAGAATGTAATGCTGTCTATTTGGGTCAAACCCTTAGAAATTATTTTGAAATCAGATACAATGAACACTTACGAGCATACAGATTAAAACAACCAGATAAATCCCACTACGCAAAATATCTACTTGACACCTAACACAGAACTAGAAGTACTACATATTTGTGATAAGAAACAAGAACTGGATTTCCTTGAAGAATTAGAAAAGAAGACACTTAAGAAACCCACAATATCAAGTTGTCAATGAACAGATTAATCAGGAAGCTCTCCATTTTTAAACTGTCTTCTTAAGTGATAATTGTAAAGATCAGCAGATATAGTTTTCCTGGTTTTCTATATCATTGCACAGTTATACTGATCTTAATTGGGAAAAAATATCCAGAATATCCCCATAGGGCTAATAACATTTAATCTTTAATATTTGTAATATCATACCTTCTTTATTCTATTAACATATATTAAGTGAATCACAAGGTAGGTCACTTCGTGGTCTAGCCAAAAATAATTATTAAACATCAGGTAGGCATACAATTAAATGTAACTTTTGTCATTCTGACGATGATATTTAATATCGAAACAATTGTTTTATTTAAAACAGTAAAAGCACCCAATGTTGCTACCCTCGAAAAATCACGTTGTCAAGGCAAATATTAGACTGCAGTTTTGGCGGGAAATCAAAAGTATTATTATAAATTGCAATATTTGTTTTATATTGCAACTCCAACCAATTCACCAAATTATGGGAAATTTGTCTAAGGACAGAATTACTTTCACTAGACCTTTCGATAAGGTAGGAATAGATTTTGGAGCACGTCTCGTCATCAAAACTTCTCACTTGCGAAAAGCCCCTCTACAAAAATGTTATATTGTACTTTTTGTATGTATCTCTACCAAGGCCATACCATTAGGACTTGTCATATCCCTTTCGACAGAATAATTCCTTCTAACCATTAAACGATTCATCTCACGCCGTGGAAACCCGTCAGTGATTTACAGCGATAATGCTACTAATTTTTGTGGGTTCAAAAATTAACTTCGCGAATTACATAACGATTTGGGAAACACTGCAGTAAGAGATTCTGTTGAAACATTTGCCGCGGAGAATCAAATTACTTGGAAATTCATTCCTCCATTTAGCCCAAACTGGCGTTGAATTTGGGAGAGCTCCATTAAGAGTACAAAAAACCATTTGAAAAGAAACATTGGTAATGCACAACTTACTTTCGAAGAACTCATTACTGTGCTAGCTCAAATTGAGGCAGATACTCGTACATCTTGTTTGTTGTTTAATCTGGGTCGGAACTTTCAGACGGGAGGGCTACATGCGCCGTGTCGATATTGGATGTTGTTTCGAAAATTCGGGATCTTCCAATTGAAGGTACAGCTGTTGCGTTTGGTTTTCCTGTTGAAAATCCGTTATTTTGTGTTTTCCCATGTTTCGATCAACAGCTTTGCTCCCAAGTTTTACACCCTTACTTGGTTATGCCGTACTTGGCTAATGAGCCAGAAACATGGATATCTGCGGTTACCACTCCCCCCCCCTCTCTCTCTTTATATATATATATATATATATATATATATATATATATATATATATTATTACAATGCGATTTTTTACTGATGAGAATTTATTATATTATTATTTGTTTTATTTAGTTATAAAAGTCGTAGTCTTGTTTAAAATAGACTTGACTTACCTTCGGCTAGCTCCTAATGATGATATGTTAATTTAATTTTTTTAACATAGAGTCGGTAGCATGCAGACTCCTACCTTTGAGTTCAGGACGCACAAAAATAAATATAATTTAATTTTGAATATCTAATTCTTAACTTGTCATATTTTACTTTATTCAGAAAATAAATCTCTCCTGAATATATACCTTTGATTTTAATGATTTAAAAAATTCTTACATGGACTGAATGAAGTAAGCAAATATTAATAAATTTATTATGGATATGAATAAAAATAAAAATACCAACACTTTCCAGAAAATATTTTAATAAATTGTAACTATCAAATTTTGTATTAATTTTAACATTAAATTTCCTCATACCAGTCCTGCATTCTATCCAGTCATGGGCACTGAATACTTTGGATGATTGCGTCGACGCATAAGAGAAACGTATGCTCTTATAGAGTTACACGCGACATTAAATATGGAATTTACAGTCGATGTTATGTATGAAATGTTTATACACTTCTAACGTTCATATATTTGTTGAAATTATCGATATGTTATTTAAACTTGAACTATACAATTACATATATATATATATAAAAGCAATACGAGTGAAGTTAAATGAGGATAGTGATGGATAGAAAAAGTCAAACATGCATCAGAAGGAAAGAAGAAATGGAAGTTATATGATCATTTATGTACAACGTGAACAATCATGGAATGAATGAATTTTACAAGTAAGTACTATACTATCTATTACTAAAAATGCATAGATATCCATGGCTATTATATGATATTCATCATATTATAATGTTTTTGGCCTTTTTATGTGAAATTATTATTTAAACTTTGAAACTATATTTTATTGTTCACGATATTAAATTAATACTTAAAAAGCACAGACCTTATTTCGAAGCTTCGGTACCTGGACTGCTGCTAGCGTCTCCCAAATTCTTGATGATTTCTCAGCGGAGAAATGCTCCTTTCTGTTCACTTCTCGTTTATAAACACAGTTTAATCAACACTAATATTACTTTTTCTTCTCTTTTTCTGGCTTTAAACTTTACTTTTACATTATTTTATAAAAAATTTTGTAGAGGAGATTTATACAGAAGCCCCATCTATCCACTCACCCCAAACGCGATTGTCTCTTTTTTTTAAAATCAACAAACTTTCAACCTCATAAAATGCAAAGCCTGCTTATCACTGTTTTTGTCACAATAATTGTTGATTTGAATGTTTTTTAGTTAAAATGTAAAATTATTTATTTCAACAGTTCTGGAGGATATCAACACTTATTTATATAAGTTTATATTGTCTTAGGGATTCCATAAAATGTCTTTCATGTATTATAATAACAAATTTTGTTATAATTCCCTTTTTAAGGTATATCTATTTACATTAAATTATACAAAATCTACAACCTAAAATAATTATTAATACATATGTAATTGTGTAGTTTTAAATCTTTGAATTTTTACTAATTTTGTCTTACATAAACTATTAGTTATTTCCAAATTTGTCTTTATTGTTCTACATTCAATTAATAACCAACAAATTTAAGTTGGCAAGAAAATCACTAAATTTGATTACTTCCTGTTTATAAAGATTATTGAATTATCATATTTCCTTGACAGATAACTTGGCTCTGTTCCGTATGTCACCTATTATAAAGTTTTTTTCAATTCTTTTTTTTAAATTTAAACCTTTACTATCATCATCTGTAAATATAGATAACCAATTAGTGAGTTGAATATTAATTTTTGTTATTTCAGGTTTCAAGTGATACTACATTCTATTTATCCAGTGTTCAGAGTATTTTGAAACATATTGACATTGACTTGACCTGGGATTAACTGTTAAGGTAAAATTTTATACTTATTTATACAATGTTGTTGTTAGAATTTTTATTCATTATCCTTTAAGTCCTTTTGGTAACTGTTTTTCTCAATATCTGACAATATATTTGCTCATTTCATTCTATTCGTCTATATGAAATCTTAGTTTTTAACTTGGTTGTGTCTACTGGTACACCCTACGTATTAATATAACATTTTAATGTCTGTTCAAATTTGTGAATTGTTTTAATATAATAGAGGACTAGTTCAATATATATACACATGATTTTATAGAAATAAATTAAAAATTCGGTTATTACTTACACCGAAATCTACTGTGAATATTATAAAAACTTATTTCATAATCTACCTTATCAATACTTTCTATGAAAAAAAAATCTTATCGTTATTTTGTTTTATCAGTAACATGAAAAAATTTAAACAAAAAATACCTACTTCCAAATTAGCGGCAAAAATATATGCTGATAAGCGAACATAATTTATTGTCTATGTTTCGCAACACCTGTTTTCATAAAAATATTTGCTGCAAAAAATATGATACTTACATTAGGCTTGGTGACTATTTATCCTGTATAAACATTTTTTTAAACTGAAAAACAAGTAGCTTTCGAGATTTTTCAACAAAAATTTCTATGACAAATTCAACTGATTTTCTTTCCCATATTCACTTGCTGTTCAGGCTCATTTTAGAAAAAATTCTTGAAAGATATTTTCAAAATTTATTATGAATCGTATCGTATCTTCTTCCACTCTTAACCCTTAACTACTATCCCCGGGTCAACATGACCCAACGATCTGTCGATACACGTGATTTCAGGCGAATCCGAGGAGTGGGGACGACATGCGGCGAGATATGCTCTTGCTAGCGATGACGGATTTTAGTCTTATAAGTGCAGAGTAGAAAGATTGTCGCTTTGGTATATTTTTTAGCGCTAGTGGGTCAAATCGACCCGTGGATAGTTTTAAGGTAAGTTTTTTTTGTGTTAACCTACATGCTTTTCATGGGATTTAGAGCCAAAATCAGGGTAGTATACTAAGTCTCGGTATTTATTTTTATAGAATATGGAAAACAAACCACTAAGCGATTATGATTTATTGCAAATTGTTGAAAATGATGAATTTTGGGTGGATATGGAAGAGGAAAAAAACACGACAGGCGATTTGGACGTTGCATAATTAAGTACCGCAACTGACAGCGAAGAGAGACGTATTGCCTGCAATAAAATTTTGAACAAAGGCGACGAAAGCGATCCAGATGAGAGCGATGCTGAAGAGTTAAGCGAACACGACTCTGAGAGTGAAGTTAAATGGGACAAAAATGATGACGAAATTGATTCTTCAGAAAGTTCATCGGAGGACGAACATAAAAATACCCAAACATTACGGGAAATTCCATCGTGGTACGCAAAAGATAAAACCAAGTGGTCGAAAACAGCACCAACAAGGGGAAAAACAAAACAGCAAAATATTATAAAAGTGCTTCCTGGTTTGAAAGGTCCAGTTCGACTAGATCCCCCAACTTCGCCTTTGGAAGCATGGAGACTCCTAATAACAGACTCTATGATTGAAAAAATGGTTATACACACAAACTCAAAAATAAGAAACATGCAAGGTCAGTATAGTAAATTCAAAAAAAAAAGAGAAATAGTAGATTATTGTTTTCACCAGTTTTTTTCCAAGAAACCGATAAAGTAGAATTAGAAGCATTATTGGGTCTTTTGTATTTGCAAGGGTGTTTCAAATCTGGTCATGAAGAACTCCGGTCTCTTTGGGCTACCGATGGGACTGGTAGGGATATATTTCGTTGCACTATGTCTTTAGCGCAATTTTCTTTTCTGTTATGTTGTCTTAGATTTGATGATGAAGCTACACGCCGCGAAAGAGTAAAAGAAAATAGGTTGGCTGCAATTTCAGATATTTTTTATCAATTAGTTGACAACTCCAAACAATGCTATTCGCCTGGAGAATTTTTAACCGTTGACGAGATGTTGGTACCGTTTAGAGGACGGTGTGGATTCAGAATGTACATACCAAGTAAGCCGGCAAGATACAGCTTGAAAGTGCAGATCTTAGCAGATTCAAAATCCATTACATGGTCAATTCGGAGATATACAGTGGAAAACGAAATGAGAAGTCTAAGTTTTCGGTACCAACAGAAACAGTATGTCGCCTCGTTCAACCTGTCGCCTTCACCAGTAGAAATATAACAGGTGATAATTGGTACTCATCGATGGAATTAACTAATGAACTTTTAAAACAAAACCTAACCTATGTCGGTACGCTGAAAAAAAATAAGAGATTTATTCCATCAAATTTTTGACCATCCAAACAGCGTGAGCCTGGTTCTTCTGTTTTTGGGTTTACTTCAAACCATACCATTGTGTCTCATGTGCCAAAATTGAACAAGGCTGTTATTTTAATATCTACTATGAACAACGACAATTCTGTGGATGAAACAACAAAAAAGCCAGATATTATTTTATTTTATAATGAAACTAAAGCTGGTGTTGACGCATTGGACCAGAAATGCTCTAACTATTCTACGTCTCGTAGAACCCGCCGCTGGCCAATGGCAATCTTTCACATGATTTTAAATGTATCGGGAATCAACAGCAGTATTATATCAATTTGCTACTGATGGAAAAACAATTTCAAGACTGGACTTCCTCAAAGTACTGGGTCGTAATCTATGTGAGCCTCATATGAAGAGGCGTATTCACAACAATAAAATACCACGCAATCTAAGAGATTTAACAGCTGATATACTTGGGGTAATCATAGAAGTTTAAGAGGTCCCTCAGCAGCACAAATCAGCATCCAAACGGAAGAGATGTAATTTTTGCCCCACAAAAAAAGATCGCAAGTCTAACACCTTTTGCGATTCCTGCAAATTACCGGTGTTTTAAAAAAATTTGTCCAAATTGTATTTAATTTTGTTTTACGATTTATCATAATAAATTAATGTGTTACCATTTACTTTTTATGAATAAAATATGTTTTCTTCCTTAAATTGTATTTTTATTAGTACTTTTAGAAATGGGTCAGTTTGACCCGTGGGTAGTAGTTATGTATCTGTTTTGAGTGGGTAGTAGTTAAGGGTTCATACGTTGCTTATTATTTAATAAAGAACATAAATAATGATATCCCGGAAGGGAGTGGGCTGAGGAAATTTTGTTATAGGAAAGATCCATCATAATTTCATACGGGCAATCACCTCAATTTTTTTGCACGAATTTAGAAACACCCTGTATATAATTCTAAGTGACAATTCAAATCAAGTAAACCCAATCAAAAACTGGAAAACCACACCAACGACACTTACTACTCCATCTACTCCGAGACAAAGTAGGCAATGGTTTAAGATAAAATAGGTAGATAGTGGAACAAAATATCTTATAGAACTAGATTCTGATTGCTGTTAAGATAAGATAAAAAATATTGGTATGATAAACGAGTCTCCAAAATTCCATATTGGAGCGGTTTATTGAAAGCAATAAATTGAGATCTTGATAAAAAAAACTATAGTGAGACACGAGGAATACCATCTATTAATTTAATGTTCAATTCAGATGATTTATTGAAGGTAGTCTCAATGGGAACGACGGGATTGTATATAATTATGCACATTCACAAACAGACCAACAGTTCCTTCATCAAAATACTCATCATTTTGGGCATTTTCTAATATATTTAAACATATTTACTTGAGATCTCTTTGCAAGACGACCTGTATCAAGGAGAGTGTCAGATTAATATTTCTTGCTCCACCCTTTTGTACAGAGAATGTGTATTGAATATTAGATTATTGGAAAAAGTAGTTATGTAAATTATTCAGGAACGCAATTCACTTACAATAATTAGCCACTAAGACAAGGTTGCGAAAGAACAAATTTAAAAAATCACGTAAATAAACAAATTGAATGTTCAAGGCAAACTTATAAATCTCGCCATCCGTATGAAGAGTTGTATGAAAAATGTATCGACTGTTTTCTTAAAATTATTCTTGTCAATAAATTCAGAATTTGGGAAAACAAGTGTACTTACTAATATTTTATTAAATAAAACCTGGAAGATTGTAAGAAAATCACCCATAAATAGGAACTGATTTAAGCACCACTATTAACAAGGTAACAAAAGGGATTGGGTGATTGGGACCACTACTTCAAAATTTCAAAAACAGCCACAATAAGTTAAAAGCTGTTCAAAAGTCCCGCTTTCGGTGTAGACCAGTTTTGGTGGAGAAATTAAATCGATACTAAAATTAATTTGACATTTAATTAATGAAGTTCTAAAATCAGATTATTATAGTAAGTACTGAAAATGTGCTCCGTCTACTTCCTGGCAGTGATGCAAATGATTCTTCAATAATTCATTGTTTCAAATCGTCAATACTTTCGTATGCTGTAGCGTAAGCCTTACATTTCAAATACTCCTTCGGAAAAAAATCTAATAGTGTCTGGTCCTAACTGGCCATTCTGTCGGACATTGCCGTCCAGTGCATTTACTACAATATTCTTATTTCAGTTAGTCTTTCTGCACCATAATAATGACCGGAAGCACCATTGCGAAATTAATATGAATTATCTTCCAGAATATCAAAAATTAAATGCCCAATTGCGTTTTGTAATATCTCCAGTTTTCACTAGATAAGTTTGTATTTAGGAAGATAAGTCTAACTATTTTCCAAAATATCTGTCCAAACATTTACTTTTCCAAGAAATTGAGCATGTTTTTCACGAAGTATGTGCAGATTTGTGTTACTTCAACACTTGACATTTTGTGTGCTAACATTTCCATTGAGGAAAGAGATAGTCTTATCATAAAAACAAACTATTCTTTTGTAGTGTTGGTTTTGGTTAATTTCATGTGTCATTATTTTACAGAATTGTAGTTTTTCTGTAGGAGTCATCATCTGAAAGTTTGTGCAAGAACTAGATCATTTGGTATCTTCAACACTACCTGTTGCTTCAAACTTTCGAAGAAGTCACCGATATACTGTGATGCGAGTATGTCTCCTTCCTTAAATAAACGTCCCGCTGCATCGTGATTCTTTATAAGAAGACAGCTGCTACTTTGTCGGTTTGTCTCTAATTTTTAAACGTCTCGTTAAACAATAATAATACTAAATATTTAAGGTATAAATAGTTTTGCAAGAAAATTGTAAAGTAACTAACAGAATTAAAAACGTTAACTTTTTTGGCAAATAACCAGAGTCTGACCTAACAATCTTAATTAAATGTGAACTCAACCTTATTTATTTAATTTCTCCATCAAAACTAGCCTAGTCCCAAACAAAATTAATATGGATGAGTAGGTATTGCTAATACCTTTCAAACATATTTTTTTGGCATCAGATCCTATTTAAAATTATTGACTGTGACGTCATCGATTACTATTACGTCACCTGTTCCCTAGTTACATAACTGTTTATTTTCGCCCTCTAAACTTCATCAGTGTAAGTATAATCCACCATAAGATACTAGTGGGGAGGGGGCTTCTAACACAGGAACCGGTGCTCGATTTCTAGAAATAGGGGTGCCGGAACTGCCAGTTGGGGTCTAGGAAGGCACCCATCATACCAAGGGGTTGTCCGGGAGAATGCCCCCGGACTTTTTTTGAAAAATACAAGTCTTAAAAATGACGTTTTAGACATTTTTAAGGTCTTAAAGTTGACTAAAAAAATTGTAGTGAGTTTTTCCTATTAAATTTTTTGAAAAATAAAGGTCTTAAACATGACGTTTTTAAGGTTTTAAATGTGACTCTAAAAGTTATCGAATCGTATTGGGTTTTTTCTATTAATTATTTTT
Organism: Galeruca laticollis; assembly: GCA_963921935.1. Classification (NCBI taxonomy): domain Eukaryota; kingdom Metazoa; phylum Arthropoda; class Insecta; order Coleoptera; family Chrysomelidae; genus Galeruca; species Galeruca laticollis. Next base: position 10,935,974 of record OY998184.1, on the reverse strand, counting down.
TTAGCTACAAGTGTGCGGTAAGTATCACTTTACCGCACTAGTGCTGTAATTACATAAAACAAGTTTTTATACTATTCAAGTGTACTTTGTATTTTTAAAAGAAACTCTATTAAACATTATGAGTATAACAAAAACTTACTTATTTAAATTTCTAAACTAATCCAAACTTATAAATTAAGAAATATTTGTAATCCAAACGATATCGATGAAGGAAGTGTTTTACTATCCGATGAAACACAAGAATTGAAATTTACAGATTTACTAAAACATGAAATTCTCTCTGTATATTATTCTACACCATTTATTTGCTTTGCAATTCCTATTTTACTTTGTACTGACTTTTCAATATAGCCCTCCGCAACACTGGAAGACTTCCATCCACCGTATCTTATTAAACTCATAATATCCCCGCCCGCATCTAATTTTTTCGCTTTATATTCAACATACTGTTTCTTGGGAAATGAGATAAGTATAGGATACTTATTGATTTCGATATTATTTTTAACATTCAAGCATGTTCGTATCATCGAATATATGTATCGAAGTGTTGATGACTTCGAAGTTTTTGATTTTTCACCAAAATAAGCCAGTAAAACGTTTTGTGAATACTTATTCACCTTCTTGGAGTGGCACCAATTTGTGATTGTATCAAATTGTAATTCATATTTCTTCCTTGATTTCTCTGGTGAGAGATTCAAAGTAACAACTTTTGCACTTTCTGCTATACCAGGAGGTGTGTTTGATAGTTCACTGACACTATTTTCCATCAGGAAAGAATTAGGTTTTCAAGAATAGGTAAGTTATACGATACAGTGATATGCGAGCGCTTTTTCAAATTTCCGCTCACGAGCGCAAATGCTGTCGAAAAATTACATTTCTCAGAAAACGTCAATTTTGTGTTGGGATTTGAAAAGCTACTTTGGTGGGGATTATACGGTGTACGATATACAATGCTATTCAAAAGTCGTCTTCCCCGTATACCTATTTGGAACCGTTATACATAAACTAAAGAAATTAGCGGTTTGAGAAATTGCCTATTAATGATGGCAGGTGATGTAACCGTCGTAGATGACCTTACACTGCCGTGGCTAATAATTTTAAATGGCACCTTAAGGCAAGCCATATCTGTTGTTGATTGTATTTGAAAAAAAATTCAGTGATGATTAATCATCGATAGTAACTCCATTTACTTCTTGACGAAAGAGAAACTCTTATACTTTTTCAAACGTGTTGGTGCTCTTCCTATTACGGTGCAGTTATACTATAGTTTATTTGGATGAAAATTGATTCGAAACTCATGTGATAACAAAATTTGTAGTCTGCAAGGGTGGTTTTCTAGAAAAAAATGACTTATAGTATTACATGAAGGATTAGAGAAAATATATTATTAACAATGTTTGTAAATAACAGGGTCACCCACTGTTGTCAATTCAATCCAATCGAATTGTCCACTGCAGAACATAAATATCTCTAAGTTGTTTTCACTGCTTTCTCTCCAGATATCCCAATGTCTAGTTTCTAGTAACTCTCTTTGCGTCAGCTATATTAAAATTTTCCCAAACCATGCTTATATGCATATATTATGGTCTATTTTCTAAATTTCCGAATTCAGGGAGAGACCTTTTCATTTATAGGATAGTGTGACGATTTATTTATAGGATATTTAACTTTTTCTTTAGATTTCATGTTCGTTCTGAAGATTAGCGATCATCAGGGCAATACGTATTTTCGAGACGGCAGATCAGAACAATTGATTGTTGTTGCAATTGTACCATTCTCTTAGATTTTTCAACCTTGAGTTTCGTCTTCTTCCGACAGATCTTTTTCCGACAAATTTCCCTTGCCTAATAATTTGTAGCAATTGGTATCTTCCTCCTCTCGTAATGTGTCCCAGGTATCGCAATTTTCGCCCTTTAATTGTCAACATGACTTCTTTGTTTTTGTTCATCTTTCTTAAAACATCCCCATTTGTGATTTACTCCGTCCTTAACATCCTGCGATACATCCATAATTCAAAGGCCTCCACTCTCTTAACATCGATATTTTTCAGGATCCAAGCCTCCCATTGACAGAACGTAACATCTCATATGACGAACTTTTATTTCAAGACCCAGATCTCTTCCACATAAGACTCGCTTCATTCTACTGAATACGGCTCTGGCTTTTTCTATTCTTATTTTTATTCTTCAGAGCTATCGTTGTTTTCGTTGATGTCTGTACCTAGATAGTTAGTTGTATTTGCTCACGCGTTCGATAATTTGTTTAAGTATTCGTAAATTTGGAACATTTTGTTTTGATTTCGATATTACCATAAATTTTGTTTTTCGTATATTTAATGATAGTCCATACTCTCCACTGAACTCTGCTATTCTATTCAAGGGCGGATCCAGGATTTTTTCTGGGATAGGCACAAGGGGCGGACGGGCAAAAAAATCAATAATAACTAGTATCATACTTCAAGTTTATTTCTACTAGTTCAAGTATGTGTAGGAAGGTTTATGAAAGTGTCAAAACAATAAAAAATATAAATGTAATATTTTTTGTTTCCTGCTAAAGATGCCCAGCACTTCATTAGCGTCCACTTTTGCAGCAACGTCTTGATGGATATGCATTAAAGCCAATCCACTAAAACGCTCTTCTGTCATCCTGTTACGAAGATATGACTTTAATTGGCGTACAGTGGAGAAAGATCGCTCAGCAGTGCTAATAGTCACTGGAACGTGCTCAGCAATTGACAGAGACTTCTAATATTTGGCCGCACCGTTGCTCTTTTGTAGGTATTTGGTGGAGATACTGGGATATTTCTTTCACCTGTTGCCACATTTTTAGCGCTCCCTTCAAAGCTAAGATACAAGCAAGATCTTCTTTATATACTTCAGCGCCTTGCAAAACATCCTATATATCTTCGTCGCTGAAGTTATTGGTTAGAACTTTGCATCTGTCCGATTGTTTACATGGGAGCGTTAAGGAACCTGGATGACATTTCACTTAACAAATAATCTAGAAAAGGAATATATAGTGAAAGTCGGTAATATGCTTCAACTGACTGAGTCTGAACGTTCGGCCGATATGTTTGACGGCCGGTGATTCTGCAGACCGAGATTTCTGCACCAATTTTATTTGCGTTGGCCTGATTGAAAAGTTTTTTGAGTGTGTCGCTGCTAGTTTCAAATTGACGCTGCAGACTTGCTGTGGTCGTATTAATAAGCTGAACTGCAGAAAGTATATCAATTTAAATGGCTTGTAATGATCGGGATTAGGGCAGCGCGATTCGTAAAATAACAGTGAAGATTACCAAGCTCATGAGAAATTCCGACGACATTAGAGATTGGAACAACAAAAATGGAGGTGTGGCACTTCTTCTATTTCCCTGATTTTGATTAGCCATTCTATGCAATATTTCAGGAAAACATGGCAAGACGTCCAAAAATGTCAAAACCGCTTCATGTCTTTCCACCCATCTGGTCTCATAATTTTTTTAAATATATTCTGTTTTTCCTTTAGCAGATGAGCTTGCATTTCTTCTCTGAGGAGATGTATTCGTTGAGCTGAGTCACAAAGAAAGTTGCTACACTTGAGATAACCCCTACGGCATTTCTTATGCCGGGTACGCTGCAGGCTGTACTAATAGCTAAGTTGAGTTGGTGGCTTGCACAGTGGGTAAAAAAGGCAAAAGGCTGAATGCTGGATATGCGTGCTTGAATACCTTTTATTTTACCGCTCATTTTGGCTCCTCCATCATATGCTTGACCCCGGCACATTGTAATGTCCAGGTTGAGGTTTTCCAACGCATTCAAAATATGGTGAGCAATGTTTCACCAGTTTAACAACTTCGACAAACATTAGAAAGTCTTCTTGTATTTCCTTTGTATCTACATCGAAATAGCGAATACAAATGGTTAGTTACTCACAATCAGAAACATCTGTGGTCTCATCAGCAATAATGCCAAAAAAATTTAGACTTGCATTTGATCCCCTATTTTGTTTTTCATTAAATCCCTACAGCACTCAAATAAGTCATTTTGTGTCGACTTGCTAATGTAGGAAGCGTTTTTAGCACACGTTAATACGTGCTCATCCAGTATCTCATCTCCAGCGTCGATTCGGAACTTTAACAATGCTCTGAAGTTTTCTTCTCCGTGTCCGTAAGAACTTTCCGATTCTAAACTACCGTCATCCCTGTGTCCTCTTAACGGCATGTTTTACTTTCCGCATAATATTGTTTTTATAATGGGTATAAGATTTTTTTGCGATTCTCTTCAACCGTTTTCATTTCCTGGGATCTCGTTTGGGCAACAACATCCATTGATTTTCCCTCCATTACCATGAAAATTTTTTGAGATGCTACCACGTTCGCATGGTGGTAATTCGTGTTCTCGTGGTGTGTGATCGTTTCGATTGCGTTTTTATATCTTATCAGCGGTTCCGACGCCAATTTTCCCAGCTTCACATCATTTGTACCCGCCTCACGTCGACCAAAAAGAATGCACATTTTACACAATCCGCCACCAGCAATTTTACTATGTGCTGGCCATTCATGTCCCTTTAACCAGCTTATTTGAAAAAGCCGGTTCTTTTTTCCATCACGCACCAGTGGAAACTTAAAGTCTGTTGTATGTTGCCAAGTACATTTCAACTACTGGTACAGTACAACAGAAGTAGCTTGGCGGGCGAAGACCGTGTGTGCAGTAGCAAAATCCGCTGTACGTACGTTTTAAATCATTTTTCTCGCAACTCTTGTGTTCACTTCGAAAGTACCATTCGAGACATAAATTTTAGTGGTTTTTGATATTTTATTATTTTACGTGTTATATTTTTATTTTAATTAGAGTTTATAGTTTGTGACCTTCGACCATCAAGCTACTTCTGTTGCACAGTACCTTTCTTCGTCTGTAAGAACTAACTCGTCAGAAAGTGTTCAATTAATTATTTCTTCAGAGTAGAGATTGAACAACGTCGGTAAAAGTATATTATATCCTTGTCTCACGCCTCGTTTTATTTCAATTTCATCATTCTTCTCGCATTCCACTCGTATCACTGCTTTCTGATTGTAGTAGACATTCGATACAATCCTAATGTCTCCGTTATCTAGGTTTTTCTGTTAGAAGTCTGATGGGATGGATATTGCACAAGCTACAACAAAAAATTAATCACTATTTATTATATTATAGTAATTGCTACATGTTTGAGGTTGGGTCAAACTATTTATCTTGTAGGACAGATGTACTGTTACGAAAACAATCAATTCGTTGACTTTTCCAGCTTCCATACAATTTTAAATATAAAAGATTAAAATTTGTCTTGTGATTTCTAGGGGTACATCGAACAATATATTTGTTATTATATTATTTCAAAATCGCAAATTACTAAGCTTGTCACATTTTAAATTATAGTCACCCGTCTGTGAATATTAGAATTGGCTGTCTTCTGATTATATGCTACGATACTAAAATTTATTATACAGCCCAAGTTTCAGTCTGATAATTGTCGATTGCAGAAAAACTCAATGTCAACTTAGGGTATGGTCTACATTATTACGATTAACGATCTATTTGTTGGATTAAACATTGTATTTCACAAATGACTTTCTTTAGTTTCAACATTATTATTATAAAATGTTCTTTGTTTGAAAATATTATGTTGCAGCTTAGTCAAACCGTCACTAAACTCTCAGAAAAATCAGTATTTGTACCTTAAATTCAGAAAATGTATTTTTTGATCACTTTTCAGCTTACAAAATGCGCATGTTATATCATAATTCATATATTTTTCCTGAAATGGGGGTAGCAAAAAATCGTGGGTTTTTCTTTTAAAATAGAACCAAACACATGTGGATATTTTTTCATATTCTTGGGGGTATTTCTGAGAAGATAAAAACTATTATTATTCTGGAGGAAGTATTAACCAAAATATGATACGCCAAAGTGAATGACCGACAAATGGTGGAGGGGGAATATCAAGATCTTCTACACTCAGTATCTTAGAAAATAGTGGAATTAGAAATGTGAAAATTGAACAAGGTAAAGAGTAATCCTTCCTGATAGATGGTGAATGCTTATAGAATCTTATATATATAAGGAATATGAGAAAATGCTATTTTGGGTCTATCGAGTAGGAACAAAGTTCGAAAAAAAGATTTTTAGAATAATGAATTGACCACAAATCGGTTTGGTCGAAACATTTTCGGGTACAACGTTTCTTTTTACACAGCAAAAATAATGTAAAGTTTCTTTATAGTGATAGTGATAATGTGAAATTTATAGAGCAATCCCTACCGAATCGGTGGAGAACTAGTTTAAAGTCTTGAAATAGGGGATATGAGGTATTTGTAATTTTTGGGGTATGGAGGAGAAACTGGGGAATAAACTAAAGTCCGAAAAGGGAGCTTAAGAATAATTAAATGGTCATTAATAGGAAAAATATTTTACGGGTTAAAAGGTGTTTTTTTGAGCTCATATTCTAGAACACTATTCTTAAAAGATGATTCTACCGGCAGGAATAGCAGAAGTGACCTAAAAGGGATATTAACAAAAATTTGGAGTATAAAATTCGAGGTACCGTAAAATGGGGTGACTTTGACCGATTTTGTAATTTGTCCCTAAAAAAGACATGTTTAAAATTTTGCTATATTTTTGTCTATACACGTATACTATTGGTTTAGGAGTCCATTTTAATTATTACAGTAGATTAAAAATCACCAGAAAAAATATCATGGGCGATAAAAATTTAAAAAAGTGTTTTTGGTCAACTTCACCCCGAAAGGGGTGAAGGTGACCGTTTATGTGTTTTACCTGTTAAACCTATTTTTTGTTCAATATGGGTGAAGTTGACGAAATAAAACACAGTCCAGTTTATGTTAAAACTATATTTAACCAAAATATCGTTAAAACTATATTTAACCAAAATATCGTTAAAACAAAACAGAGAAAATGTAAAAACCATTATAATAATTTAAAAAATGCGATTTTTATCCAAAGTTATTGAAAATTAAAGGTTTTTAAATCAATATCAAATAATAGTTGCCCCCTACGACAAACTTTGGGGTCCCCTAATATTTTTTTTACATTACTAAGGGAAATAACATATATATCTTCCATACCTGGCCAAATAAACATGTCGTTTTTAGAGCGTTTAACAAATTTAACTGAAGCTTCATCACTACTAATTGACAAAATTTGCCCAACAAAATATTTTGTTGTTTTTTTTTGTTTGTTATTCTACTATTAGGAGAGGGTGGGGAATAATGGAACACAAAAGTTGGTTTTGCCCATAGCTCCCCACATTAATTTTTTTTCAGCATTTTAATGATTTCCTTTGACCTAAGGATCTAAGCTATGAACGAAGTGCATGAACCATTATTATAGAAATCATATGTGACCGTGAGCGGCCATTTTCCAAAAAAATAATTTTGTGTCATTGTACCCCATTCCTGGGGTACAATGACACAGGGCATGGGGTACCTTGAAACAATTGAGAAAAACACGATAATTCATGAAAAACTTTATTTTTTGAATTGAAAATGTCAAGAGAAGGCATTTAAAAAAAGAGGTAAAGATCTGGAATTGAAAACACAAAAAACTTTTGTTTAGCCAATGTTCAAATTGCCAAAATCAACGTTAAATGAGATGAAGCCCTTTTGTCTTTTAGTGCCCTGGGCCACAGAAGGATTTTCCAGTAGCATCTTTATGTCTTTGTCATCAATAGCGGCTATGTCATCCACAAGAGGTTCGACAAAGGTGTTGCATTTTCGTTATCGTAGGAATTTGACCTCATAGTCCCCCTCATCATCTTTCATCTTGGTGATTTGACCAACATAGAATTTAGATTGGCTTTTAAGCTTGAACTCGATCAAAACATAATCTCCCAAAACAGGAAGTCGATTCAGTTCTGCAAAATGGTCGGGCTCAACAGCAAAAATCTCATCTGTGTCCATGTCGTCGTCTGTCTCTGCATATTCAATGTCATCATCGTCATCGTCGTTCTCTGGTGAATGAACTGGAGCATGTTCACTACATTTTTTCTTCTTCGTTTTTGGTTGATTTACGAACACCTGCCTTTTAACAGACAGTATTCTGGAAGTTGAAATCGGCTGCGTCTTCTATGCAAAGGCTTTCATTTCTGGAGTACTCGTGGCCATCATACTCCTTCCTTTCTTCAGCTGCTTTCGATTAGTTTTTCGTTCTCCTGCTTTTGGATAACCGCGAAAACCTTCGGGAGATAGGAAAGCATGACTTGGACCAGCTCCTGGATCAAGGATACCGATGTCTTCCATAGAAGCTGCTCTTTCTTCCAGGGAAGCTGCTCCTTCTTCTTCTTGAGGGAGGGAACCGTTGAGCAAATCACTTGGCACAGCATAAACATTTCTCACAGGTGGTTGATCGTCCACGACGGTAGGAGGCGGTCGGTCAGTCATATAATTGCATAAGAAGTCTGCTTCTGTAAAAATATCTCGATCAAACGGATATATCCCACCTTTTTTAAAACATGCAATTATGTTGGAAGTTGTCATGCTTTTCTGATGAGCTGTGTTCACGAAGTATGTTGTATTATAAATTGAAGTAGTTTTGCCAGGGTTTTGCATCATCCAAGAGTCAAGTGCTGCATTATAATAAGTTTTAAAAGGCCCGAAAACCGCAACATCTAGTGGTTGCATTTTGTTGGATGAATGGGAAGGTAAAGTCAAAACTGAGACACCGTTCTCCTTACTCAGCATAAGAGCTTCCAGGGACAAGTGACTTTCTACATTGTCATAGATTAGTAGAGTGGGGTTCTCTCCAGAACTGCAAGTGTGGTGAAAGAAATGCTTAATAACTTCCACAAAAAGTTCTGATGTCATCCAACCGCTAGGAGTGGCTAAGGCTAGTGTGCCTGGAGGTGCTCCTTGAGTCATGTGGTCCTTGACATGAACACGTGGAAAAATCATGGCTGGCGGAATTGTGCTGCCCGACGCAGAAATTATGGACACTGTAGTGACGTTAGTGCCTTTTTCCCCACTTGTAGCTTTGCACACTTGCTTGACGCCTTTTTCAGCCACAATTAGCTGGGGTTTCTGCATAGTTGATGTGGCTGTTTCATCCAAATTGAACACCCTTGTCCCATCTCCAAACTCTGGGTGTTGTCGATACAGTGTTTCCAAGTTATTGAAGAATACACAAACATTTGATTTGGTGAACGAAGTAGCACGAGACAAGCTGCAAGTCTAAGGAGTTCGTTGGCTGAGTTTGGGGTGCCTTTTCAGAAAACCGTAAATCCAGTCAATTTCTGCAATTTTCTTCTCACCCCATGATATAGGGCATGGTATTTTGTTCATAACTGCCATTTCGTATGCAACTCGTCTGCAATCTTCAACTGGTAGGCCATAAAACATAATGAGATAGTTTTTCAGTTTCTCCTCCTGCTTCAGTGTGAAGACCATCCTAACTGTGTAGTTAGGTGCATATTTCATATTCTCTTCTCCACCATCACCATATTCTTTTTTCACATATCTTGATAAAGTGACATAACTATCGTTCTTCAATGTAGCAGCACGTCTTAAACTGTTTCCATTCATGACCATTTCCACTGCTGCCTTCATGTCATCTTCCGAGAAGAGCCCCTTGGTACTCTTGCGCTGTCGATTTCGCACCATTTCTGAAACAAAAAGAAAAAATCATACTTGCTGCACAATGAAAAACACATGGGGCACAATGAAACGTTTCATTGTGCCCCAAATTCATCTGTTTCAAGGAACTCTAAACACGCCATTTTGCTATCCCATACTCTGTACCACAAACGTGAAGCAGTAGAAATGCGAAAGTCGAGCAAAAACTTCAGGGATAGATGTACAATGAAATGCCATAAAAGCCGATTGAATTAAAAAATCACTCTTACCTGGAGGCAAAAATCCGTTGGCGCTAAATTTTTACTTTCACAGCGAAAAACAACATATTACCTCGTCAAGTTTAGTACGCGACTGATGAGGGGACGATTAGCTGACTTTGTTGGGTGTGGCCCGCAGCGCTTACTACTGAAATCCCGTTGCACTGGACACTTCTGTAAATCCGGTACACGAACTGTTCCACTGTGCCCCGTCTTCCATTGTGTCCCACCCTCCCCTACCCATGACTCATTTTGTATTTTTTGGTCATTAACATATTCTTCTACGTTTTCTTCAAAAATAGTCTGATGTCTCGTTTCATCACAAAATTTTCGCTTAACACTTAGGATCCCACTAGTGGTAGGTTGTTTATGATTGTCTTCATCATCTATTTTCTCCGGGGTGTCCTCAAAAGCAACTGACCGCCCATACACAACATTTAATTTTTTTCTTTTTATTGTATGATCACGTTTATTTGGATTACGTTGCTCTTTTAAATAATTAACTATTACTTCTCCGACATCACTATTTCGCGCATCTGTTTGCTTAGGAATTTTTTCAAGCAGTTTTTCTTTGCACAAAGGAAAAATTCCACAAGCATAAAAGCAACTCCGAGCGTTTTTTGATGCCACATCGGCCATTTCATCAAATCGTCTTTTTAACAACCGCGGAAAGATTACTTTTTTCCACTGAAGATGTTGTTGAATTGCACTTTTTCCAATCATGAATGTTTTCCCAATAGTTTTTCATTGGGTCAAAGAAACTCACATCAAGTGGTTGGTACAAATGAGTTGCGTTAGGTGGAAGGCATACGAAAGCAGTTGTTGTTCTTGCACAATTGCAAGACTTCTTTCGTAAAATGGGATGACAAATTGTTCCATAATAGAACTTTCTATCCTTCTATGAGTTAAGCATGCGGTAAAAAGCAGGTCTTAAACCAGTCGGTAAAGCAGATGGCGTCAAACCAACCATGATTTGAGCGATTATATCTGGACCCCTTTGCACAACATTTTTATCGCAACATGGAGCGCCTTTTGGACCACCTTCACGCCAAGAGTACCACAAATTCGCCACCTTATAAACAACGTAAGGTGGCAATATGTCACCATTTGCAGAAACACATAACATCAAAGTCACAGCACTTTTTGAAAAATTAATAACATTGTCCGGATACTTTACACCCCTATGAAAAATAAGTTTTTTCTTGCCTGGGTCGTCGCTTAAATTGCTTTCATGATAATTGAAAATCGCCTCTGGTTTCACACCTTCAAGTGTTTTAGCAAGTTCGTCAAAAAATGAGGGTAACAGTTCAACATCTACATCAGCACGGGAGCGTTTAATATTGTTGCCTAATCGTTGGGATAAAACATGACTGTGGCGAGATAAAAAAGATTTCGCCCACTCGTACCCTAAAGAGACACAAAATTCAACATAAGAAATCAAGTGCTTTAAAAAAACCTACCTGGTAAGTTATTTTTAAACCGTGAATTTCTTCCTATGCGATGCAGGTAGGCCTTTGCACTTGAACGTAAATCGAGGGTGCTTAGAGGAAAGCCCCATTTTGCACACGTAACTAATCCTTCCACAAAATCTCCTTCTTCAGCAGCCGAAAACACAGTTTGGCCTCCATGTTTTTGAACGTGCCGACCATGTATTTTGTTAATAATTGTCCCTTTAGGAATTTTGTACTTTTTCGCAGCCTTGGTTGCATTAATTTTTCCATCTAAAACTTCGGTTTAACATTTTTCTAAAGTTTTTTCATCGTAGTCCTTAAACCGCTTTGCACCCGGTTTACGCATGTAAACTGTCGGCATTTTAAATTGTTTGATTTTAAGAGAGAAGTTAATGTTTACGCGTGAATATTCGCACGATTCGAAATACACTGAAGTTTATTTAAGCGAAAGCACCGGCAGTTTTATTATAATAGCCGACAAGAATTGACGAGTCGATCAACTTCAACACAACGGGTCATTTTCACCCCAAAATCGTAATAAAACTGCGTGAAATGACTAAAAACAATTGTTTTGACAATATAGATAGATAGATAGATAGATAGATAGATAGATAAATAGTTTATTTAGCAATCTTGCTATTACATTAAAAATATTTACAAAAATAATATAAAATCATTATACTTTATGCGCTAATTACATGTCAAATAACGATAGAAATAATTATGAATAATTTATTTTTACATAATTATAAGCTTCTCTTATGAAAGTGTCAAGGGTGCTACAAGATTTTATAGGAATTGACAAATCGTTATACAACAATAAACCTTTGTAAAACGGAAAGTTTTGTGTTGAACTAGTTCTTGAAGTTGGTATATATATGTTACTACATGCTCTAGTGTTGTACGTATGCATGTCTCTAACAAAACTAATTTTGCTGGACATATATTTTGGTAACATGTTATGAATTATTTTAAAAATAAAAATCACGTTTTGTAAAACAATCCGCTGATTAACACTCATAAAGCCTAAACGGCCAAGCATGTCTGTGATACCAGTGTACCTATTTACTCTTAAAATAACCCTCATTGCTTTATTTTGTAAAATTTGTAATTTAAACTTCTCAGACTGGTTTAAATAATATAAAATTGTTGGGCAATACTCAAAATGTGGTGCAATTATAGTTTTATATAATGTAACTCTTGACATTAGAGACAGATTTGAACTTATTCTTCTAAAATAATTGATTTTTTTACTAATTATTAGCTGCTTTTTTAAAGCAAAGTTAACTAAGATGGTATTCCTAAATAATATAATATTTAAAAAAAATACTATAAGGAAAATTAAGTTTTCCTTAATTTTCCAGGCATTAAAAGCTTAACGATATTTTTTTAACACGATTTTTCCTTAGATCACTATATCTTGAATTTAACCTTCTTTAAATATTTTAAAAATATTTCTTAAATAAAAAAATATTTGCCAGTTATCCCCAAACGTAAGTTATTAGCAAAAACTCTCAAAAATATACATTATGATTCAAGTAACCAAAGTTGTTTTTTTCTATGTTTTTGGTCAAATTCACCCCAACGGTCAAATTAACCCCATTTTACGGTACCAAAAAATTTTTCTCAAAAAGTAGTCGACTTTGAGGTCTTGCATCTTGGAAAATAATATACTGACCTAGGGTAAGGAATATGAGAGATATTTTTTTAGGGAATTGAAGAATTCTGAAAAGAGAATTTGAGAATAATGAAATTATCATTGACCGCTTCGTAACAACATTATACAGGTTTGAACATGTTTCTTGATATCTCCATCTAAGATGATCCAACTTCAATTAAGTTTCTTAAAAAAAGGTGGGAAATATACATGAGTTCACTCAAAATACCCACAATATTGAGCTGATATTCTTTCAAAAATTGAATTTATAAGAGAAAAAATCGAAAGTGCCCTAAAGTAGCACTAGAACCGCAAAAAAATGTCTAATTTGTAGATCTTTTTATCCTGAATCGATGAAGAATCATTTTAAAGGCGCAGGATAAGGGATATAGTATTAGGGTAAAAATGTAATTATTACTGATTAGAGTTACTTTTATGAAATAATTTTCACGAAAGATGATCAGAATGATGAAATATACCTATAATAAAAAAATCCTAAAAAGGAAGTAAAAATATTGGAAAAGTCACTCAAAAAATCTCACTAATTCAAATTATGTTACGAAATCGCACACTGATGAATCATTATACTTTATGCGCTAATTACATGTCAAATAACGATAGAAATAATTATGAATAATTTATTTTTACATAATTATAAGCTTCTCTTATGAAAGTGTCAAGGGTGCTACAAGATTTTATAGGAATTGACAAATCGTTATACAACAATAAACCTTTGTAAAACGGAAAGTTTTGTGTTGAACTAGTTCTTGAAGTTGGTATATATATGTTACTACATGCTCTAGTGTTGTACGTATGCATGTCTCTAACAAAACTAATTTTGCTGGACATATATTTTGGTAACATGTTATGAATTATTTTAAAAATAAAAATCACGTTTTGTAAAACAATCCGCTGATTAACACTCATAAAGCCTAAACGGCCAAGCATGTCTGTGATACCAGTGTACCTATTTACTCTTAAAATAACCCTCATTGCTTTATTTTGTAAAATTTGTAATTTAAACTTCTCAGACTGGTTTAAATAATATAAAATTGTTGGGCAATACTCAAAATGTGGTGCAATTATAGTTTTATATAATGTAACTCTTGACATTAGAGACAGATTTGAACTTATTCTTCTAAAATAATTGATTTTTTTACTAATTATTAGCTGCTTTTTTAAAGCAAAGTTAACTAAGATGGTATTCCTAAATAATATAATATTTAAAAAAAATACTATAAGGAAAATTAAGTTTTCCTTAATTTTCCAGGCATTAAAAGCTTAACGATATTTTTTTAACACGATTTTTCCTTAGTTCACTATATCTTGAATTTAACCTTCTTTAAATATTTTAAAAATATTTCTTAAATAAAAAAATATTTGCCAGTTATCCCCAAACGTAAGTTATTAGCAAAAACTCTCAAAAATATACATTATGACTCAAGTAACCAAAGTTGTTTTTTTCTATGTTTTTGGTCAAATTCACCCCAACGGTCAAATTAACCCCATTTTACGGTACCAAAAAATTTTTCTCAAAAAGTAGTCGACTTTGAGGTCTTGCATCTTGGAAAATAATATACTGACCTAGGGTAAGGAATATGAGAGATATTTTTTTAGGGAATGGAAGAATTCTGAAAAGAGAATTTGAGAATAATGAAATTATCATTGACCGCTTCGTAACAACATTATACAGGTTTGAACATGTTTCTTGATATCTCCATCTAAGATGATCCAACTTCAATTAAGTTTCTTAAAAAAAGGTGGGAAATATACATGAGTTCACTCAAAATACCCACAATATTGAGCTGATATTCTTTCAAAAATTGAATTTATAAGAGAAAAAATCGAAAGTGCCCTAAAGTAGCACTAGAACCGCAAAAAAATGTCTAATTTGTAGATCTTTTTATCCTGAATCGATGAAGAATCATTTTAAAGGCGCAGGATAAGGGATATAGTATTAGGGTAAAAATGTAATTATTACTGATTAGAGTTACTTTTATGAAATAATTTTCACGAAAGATGATCAGAATGATGAAATATACCTATAATAAAAAAATCCTAAAAAGGAAGTAAAAATATTGGAAAAGTCACTCAAAAAATCTCACTAATTCAAATTATGTTACGAAATCGCACACTGATGTAGTCCCTGAAGCCGACTCTGTCTCATATGATATCTAAAAATAAAAATTTTGGCGGGAGCGCACCGATTTCTCGAAAGGAAAATTGTTTTTTCGTGATTGTTTTTATAGAACATTTCTAAGAAGATCGATTGTTTGTTGGGAGCCGCATACTAGAAATTTCAGGATTCCGAAGGTTCTAGAAAGTGGTTTTAATATATGAGACTACCTACGAGCGGCAAGTCCGTCTACAATTTACTTTCGTGAGAAGTGAATAGTAAAGTTATACAAATTAAGTGTAAGTGAATAAACAGTGTATTTAATATAAATTAGAATTAAGTGTACATAAATTAAGTATAAGTGAATAGTTGAGTGTATACATGAATCGCTTAAGTATATTTACCGTGTGTATAAATTTATTCCACGCGTCGTGATAAAAAACTCTTTAAATAAATGAGAAAAAAACATGTAGAGATATGTAAGAAGAGAAAATAATAGAACTATCTACTAGTCCATGGGTGTCCCAAGTAGTGCTCGTTAAGAAAAATGATGAACTACGAGATCTGCGTGGACTATCGCCAGCTAAACAACGTGACGAAGAAATACAGCTATACTCTGCCATCTTGGACCTTGGTAAGTAGAAATGGACCCAAAAGACAAAGAGAAGACTGCTTCATCGTATCTGGATTATGGCAATTCAACGTCATGCCATTTGGGCTTTGTAATGCGTCCGCAACATTTGAAAGACTCATGGAAAATGTTTTGGAATATATGCCTGATATATTTGCACGACATCGTAGTAGTGGGGCGAAGACATTTGACGAACAGATCCAAGGAGGCAAGAAAGGTGTTGAGATATTTCAGTAAAGTTATGTCCAAACCAGAACGGATCTACTGCGTCACGAGAAAAGAACTTATGGCGGTAGTGAAGTCCGTGGAACATTTTTAACAGTATCTCTATGGAAGGAAGTCCTTAATCCGGACTGATCTTGCAGCACTCAAGTGGTTGATGTAGTTCAAGAATCCCGAGGACCAAATCGCTAGATGGATTGAACGACTTTAAAGAGTACGATTTCAACATTGAACATCGAGCTGGTATGAGTCACCGAAATGCCGACTCCCTGTCTAGACGGTCGTGCCCAACAGACTGTTCCCACTGCAACAAGGCGGAATCTAAGGAAGCTGTAGTTTCAAGAACTACAGTAATTGACGAAGAGTGGGCACCCACCAAGATCAGAGAAGATCAGGTGAATGATCGTCACCTAAAAATGATTTGGCAGTGGAAGGTAGGAAATCGGCGATCTACCTGGCAAGAAGTATCATTATTTTCACCGATACCAAGCATATTGGCCTTATTGAGACTCCTTGTCCTGAAAGAAGGGTTGCTGAAAAGAGTCCAAGATAACGATGATGGTTACAAGAAGACAGGACCGCTAGTTATCCCGAGAACTATAGTAGATGAGGTACTGAGGAAGTTACACGACATTCCATCAGGAGATCATCTGGGAGTGAAGAAACCCCTTCAGCGAGTTTGAGAAAGGTTTTATTGGATGAACAGATCCGACGATGTCAAGGTCTGATTTAAGAAATTTACGACTTGTGCTATGAGTAATGGGCCATATCGCAAGAGCAAGGTACCCGTGAAACAATATAATGTTGGAAGGAAGGATTGCTTTAGACATCGCTGGACCGATTCCGACGACAGAAAATTGGTAAATGCGTTCTGGCTGTAACGGATTATTTCACAAAGTGGGTGGAAATTTACGCGATCCCGAATCAAGAGGCCACAACTGTCGCGGATATGTTTAAATAAATAACAAAAAACATTACAACAATATAGATGTTAAATATATTTTATAAAAGAGTACTTTCAAGTGACTTTTTTATAGGGTATATTAACCGATATATGATGAAAAATAAAGGTCTTTGATCCCCTGTATTTCCGACAATAGTAGCAAAAGAAATTCGAAAATTTGGTCAAAAATTCTTTCTGAATCTACCCAGAATAAGTTCCCAGAACAAGAAAATAGGGTCTTAGCATTTAAGAGGGTAATATTTTCATGTGTTGAACAGATCCAGAAGATAGATAGAAAATAGATCTTCCTTTCGCACATTCGATGTTTTTTTCCAAGTTTTACATGTTTTATCCATTACGGGTGTTTCCAAAGTTATCTGAAATATTGTTATGTAGCGATTCATAATTCAATTTTAAAACTGAAAGTTCTTATAAACCTGTGTGATAAGTCTTGTCGTTAATGACGTAAGTATACGTTGTTGGCCATAAGGCTGATCATCCATTGATAGTGTAGTCGCGCGACAGGTGGGTAGCGCGTATACGAACGATTGTGAGAAGCAATTTCAGTTGGCCACTGTGGTCTGATGTATATGCATTGTGAAAATAATGTAAAATGGATTTGCAAGAACTTTTGGAGAATCCCTACATGAGGTGTTTGCAAACTCGTTAGCGTAAAAAAGACGTTCGTTTTGGGTGAACGAAATACTCATCCACAATGGAGACTTGGCACCAATCAACGTTTCGTTGTTAATCTCCATATCGAAAAACAAAATCACTTACATAGATCAACGCAATAATGAAACACAGTAGGAGGTATGGGCAGAAGATTCAGGCGATTATAAGCGACGAATTCCATTCTAGGGGGATCGGTTGCCAGTCGCTTGTAGTCAGCTGAATTGGATCGCTCAAAGTAGTTTGCAGTGTATGCTATTCTTTAAATTTTGGTGTTTGGGACTATTCGCTCGTATACGGACGTATACGCGCTTCCTCCCAGTCGCGCGATTACGCATTCAATGGTTGATCAGCCCAACGATTCATCATTCACGTTTATAAAAAAACTTCACTTCTCAAGATTGAATGGTAAATATTTCATTTTACTTTAGAAACACCCTGTATATATAAGGTGAACTAAATGTTTCTTCTCTTTGTTGAATTACTTCTGTTAAGCGGCGTCCACACTATGCCGCGGTTGGCTGTTGGCAATGCCAATACAATGTAGACGGGGCCGTTGGCATGTGCCGCTGAGCCAATCGAAAATCGCTCTAGTGTCGGTCTCCATCAAAGGAAGCCAATGAAAGCCGGTAGTGGGGACGAGCCAACCGTTGGCTTCACGCGGCACGCATGGCTTCACGCGGCACGCATGGCTTCACGCGGCACGCACGTGGTTCAGTTGTGGCTGAAGCAGCGCCCTATTCAGTCATGGAGTGGACCAACGCGAAAATGTGTGAACTTACTGAGCTTTACCGTGATCGTCCTGTTCTGTGGGACTGTCGTTTGAAAGTGTACAAAGATAGAAATAAGAAACAAGATGCTCTACAAGAAATCGCAGATACTTTTGGATAAATTGTGGAAAAGAAAATTAAGAACGTAGTGTCTCATTTTTTACGTGAAATAAAGAGGGAGAGAGAGTCAAGTAAGTCTGGTGCGGGAAATTCTGATGTATATAAGAGTAAATGGTTCTGCTTCAACAATATGCTATTTCTCAAGGATAGAAATACACCTAATGAAACGACGGACACAATCACACAGGTAAATATATATTAACGCAGTAGAGTCATAGAATAATTAGTAATTATATTTTACATTAATATACAACACACATGACATAGTTTAGGGCTTATTATTTGTCGTGTTGAAAGGATACTATTCCAGCCGGGGAAGTAAAGAAGTCTGCAAATTCATTTCTAACGGCTTGTACCACTTCAGTGATTCTTCTTGAAGTTCGAAGAATGTTGAACAAAGCTTGATTTGAAGGGGATTCTCCAAGTTCCTGGATTGATCTCACCTGTGGTTGAGCACTCAGAGTCGAATATTCCGGGGGGATTGTACACTGATTTGAACTTACTTTTCCTCAAGTAGTTGTGAAGATAAAGTACTGCCAACACCACCATCGTAGCATAGGTCTTCGTAGTATGCGGTATGCAGAGGATATTATGCCAAACGCATTCTCAGACACCTTACGTGCTCTACTTAACCGATAGTTAAACACTCTTTCCTTGGAATTCTTTTTTTGAGCATCTGGTAATGGTTTCATAATGTTTTTTGACATAGGAAAAGCATCATCGGCCACAAAAACATACTGTGTTTCATATATTCTTCCAGGAAGAGCAGTAGGAGGAGGAAGACACGTTGTGTTGTTCTTAAGGTAATCTTTGAATGTTGTGTGACTAAACACACCTCCGTCTGATATTCTTCCTTGACAGCCAACATTTGTGTAGATAACGTTGTAGTGCACATCTACCACCGCAAATAGAACTATACTGAAAAACCCCTTGTAGTTGAAATATTCTGCGCCACTACGGATAGGTGCTTCCCATCAAAGGCCCCCACACAGTTTGGTAATTTCCACTTATCATTTAACTCTTTTGAAATAACTTTCCACTCTGCTTCAGTTTGTGGCATCTGAAACAAAATGATAACAATGTAGCAATATTCAACATTAATATTTTCCTTTTTTTTAGGACGAGCATACAAATGAAAATGAAGAAGCTGCAGACAAAACCCAGATTGTCGACCAGGACCAAGTTGCTGGACCAAGTAAAGACACACCTGGAAGAGGTGACAATGCAAATAAAAGTTTGCCAAGGGAACCGTCTGTTCGGCCAGGCGGAGGCCCATAAAAGAAACAAAAGACATCAGCTACAGAAGAAGCTCTGTCAATTATGAGAAGTATCCAAGGACGGCATACATCAGGGATGGATCAGTTCAAGTCTTTTGGATACCTAGTAGGACTGCGTAAGACCTCCCATCGTCAAATGCTCAGAAAATTGTAAAACACCTTATTAGCAATATTCTGTTTGAAGCTGAAATGGGCAAGTACGACTATGGCAACCCATTGAGCGGAAGTTACTCACAGCCTTTCTACCCAATCCCGAACTACGTACAACAACCGAAAACTGCCCCGATGCCACCAGCTTGTCCAAATCCAAACCCATATTTTGAGCAGCCGTCTTTTCATGGACAAACACAAGCAACCTCTCCACAGTCAGCCTTAAGTCCCACGTCTTCAACCTATACGGTAACGGACAATGACTCTATTGACACTATGTTGATGCACCTGTAGTTCCCACCCCATCTCTTCAAAATTCAAATTTGAGTTAGACTTTTGTTCATTTTTTGTTGTAATAAACTTAAGACACATTTTAATTGAGTAAATGTTTCATTCGTAATAGAGAATGTTTTGTTCTAATAAACTTGAGACACATGTCGACCAAATAAAGGCTTTATTTGTAATAGACTATTTTTTCTTACCTTGATGTAATCCTGTAAAACGCCGACAATTGCTTCACAAACAATCGGGATGATGGATGATATTATTTGCTTTGAAATCTCGAATGTGTAACTTAACGAGTGGAAAGAGTCTCCCGTTACTAAAAACCGCA
The DNA here is from genome assembly GCA_963921935.1 of Galeruca laticollis. NCBI lineage: Eukaryota > Metazoa > Arthropoda > Insecta > Coleoptera > Chrysomelidae > Galeruca > Galeruca laticollis. Next base: position 10,915,494 of record OY998184.1, on the reverse strand, counting down.
GAGCAACTGCAAGGTGTTCATGTGGAGGAATAGCACTTCTGAAGGGTGTGTCTGGTTTCTGGATTATATGAGCTATCTTATTTAGAAGACCTTGAAAGTCACTACTTTTCATTCGAAAAAAGTTTTTGAAACCACATCCAGATCTGTACTCGAGATTTAATTCGTCTGCATCATCCAATAACAAATTCTTCATTAAGTCACTAGTTCCGTATTTTCTTCTACTTTGAAGGCTTGGACGCACCCAAAACCGTCGTTTGCGCCGTATGCACATTTTCGCTGATAATTATAAACGCACCTAAAGCAACTAGTACATCCTCCTCGGCAGATATTTTGCGACTGAATGCCAACTCAGGTGTAGACGGCAAGCCAAAATCAGCTTTGCCAACCCGGCATTGCCAACAGCCAACCGCGCATTGCCAACAGCCCACCGCGCATTGCCAACAGCCAACCGCGGCATAGTGTGGACGCCGCTTTACATTCTAAAATATTTTGGCTCTTGTAATAATGGGATGACTAAATTAGAAATCGTCTTTGTAAACTAGACTACTTCTAATTAATTCAATCTATAAAATGAACAACCACAAATAAACCACTCAAGTTTTCTAAGTTGAATGGTACTGGTGAATTTTATTATATTTTCATTATCGTGTTTTTTATCAGTTATCTAAACTAAGATTATAAAAAAAATATTTGATACATATTGTTTTTTCTAGGTAGGGGAGAACAGGGCAAACCGGCGTATTTGGAAAATTCTGAGACTGCACAATATGACGCTTTGTACAAAGTTAACGGATTCAACGCTCTTCTCAGTGATAAGATTGCACTAGATAGAGCCGTACCTGACATTAGACATGTAGGGTAAGTACCATTATTAATTTGAGAATTTCTCACGACAGTATTCCACACTGCTATATATTTCTCATGTAAAACGTGAAAAAATATGTATACGAAAATTAACATATTTAGGTAATTAATAATGAGACTTACTAGCTAAAGATGCAATTTCTTTCGGGTTAATTATTAATGGACTGTCTAAAAACGACTCAATTATAAATGCAAAAATACATATTACAAAATTGGAACATAGAATGGTCAACTGCGGTAACCAATATTGGAGACTGCATCCCCATCTTTCAACTGTATTCTCCGAAATTGATGAGAGTATTGAAGAAAAATTGTTTGAATTTAAGTAATGTATTGTAATTAACATAATACCCAGAATCTGTACTTTTGGTTACTACTTTATATTGCAAGATACCTCAAATAATTAAAAAAAATGGTATCTGATGCATGGAGAAATAGTAGCATTTTATTAATGCATAAAAAAGAGAACCCAATAATTACTGGGCATATATTTCATTCCCTTAGAGCAGAACTATTCTATCACATAATGTTAATTTTACATCAGAAAGTTTTTTTATATTTTTAAAAATTTCAATGTAGTATTTATTGTATGAGCTCTCGCACAAATCGGTCGTATACATCGGCGTTCTCGAAGCGTTCAAGTTTTGTTAAATCGTTAAAGTCCTATTAGAACATTTTTTGCGGAAACGAAATTTAGAAGGAAATAACCAATTTATTTTGAAACATGGATGTCCAACCGGTCGGTAGACCCCCCGATAAACCACCTACGCCCATGTCGGAAGAAGATGAAACCCCTTTTGCAGGTTTTGAAAACAAAATAGATACAAGCAATAAAAACTCTGAAAAAGTAAGTACATTCGATCCAATAATAATAACGGAATCAATTAGTAGTCTACAAAACAAACAGTGCACAAAAACAGGTAATTATGATAAGCTCAACAAAAAGCTAGTTTATAAATATGGGTTGAATGACCTCGGTCCTTTCCATGATTACGTTGAAAATAGCGAAATTGATTTTAAAGGTAGGCTAAATGCATTAAGAATCGGAGATATAATTCTTTCAAACTTTCCAGAAATAGATAACAAAATCCAAAGTATAGACACGATAGGTCGCAATAGAATAAGGATAATCATGAAAGACAACAAAAGTGCAAATTACCTCCTCGATAATCGTGAACATAAAATATTTATTGATCAAAATTTAAATATTTATATTCCCAAATTTATAATATTTAGACAAGGAGTTATTAGGGATATAGCATTAGACTTATCCGAGGAATATGTTAAAAACAAAATAAAACAATACGACTTCAATACCAAATTCGAAGTTACTAGAGTAAAGAAAATAAATAGGAAAGTTACTAATAATGGAAAAGTAGAATATGTGCCAACTAAATCATGTGTGGTAAAATTTAAAACACAAACTTTACCAAAATTCACCACAATAAATGAAGTTTTAAAGGAGCTAGAACCCCAAGAACAAACGGTTTTAATTGTTTAAGATATGGCCATCTTCGCGGACAATGCAAGGGTCATCCAAGGTGCAGTAAATGTCACAAATCTCATAATACAAAAGAATATCAAGAGCAAAATGTCATACCCAAATGTTTAAGCTGTGATGGCAACCATTTTACTACCAATTTCAATGAATGTGATAAATTTAAAAGACAAAAACTAATAAAAACGCAATAACGACTAATAATGTGAATTATCATGATGCCAATTCCAAAATTCCTAAAATTTCCTACGCAAATGTAGTCTCGAAAAATCTAAACATGCCATCCAACCAACAACAAATCCCCTCTCAACTGGCTATTCAGCCTCATATACATTCCCAACCATCAAATTACCAAGAAACCGCAAACCAACACAACGTACTGAACACCCACGGACATACTCACATCCAAGGGTACCTAATAAACAGCAGAGACCCAGCAGCCCAGATCCAACTTTATTGGCTCACAAGGAAATCATCTCAAATCCCCGTTCTCCAGGCCCAAACTTTAATATTTTAAATAATTACTTATATACTCAACATACCCACACAAGCAACCCAGTAGACAATGAAAATTTAGACCAAAATGTAATCAAAACTCTTTTTGAAATATTGTACGAGTTATTAAATAAACTAACAATATAAATGTGTCAAAAGAGAACTTAGAAAATCTATTTAGTAATCAATTAAAAAGAATTTTTGTCATGTGAAACGTAAAATTCGCAGACATAAACAAATATAAATTTTAGCATTGGAACTGCCGATCGACAGTATCCAATAAGGAAAACTTAGAATATTTATTACAATCAAATCATATAAATATTGCGCTCTTATCAGAAACATGATTCAAACCATATAAATATTAAAACTTTAAAAGTTATAACATAGTATGAACCGATAGAAATGATGGATATGGTGGAACTGCCATACTAATAAAAACAAAATCTTCTTTAACGAGGTTAATATAACAAATAATATAAACATACCAATTAGTTGTATACAAACAGATTTATGTATTATCAAAAAACAGTACACATAGTTTATATAAAACCAAATACAAAAATAAAATTGCAAGAATTGCAAAATACCAAAACCATTTCTAATAGGTGGAGACTTTAATTCTCACCATCAATCGTGGATATGCGAATTTGACGATCCATATGGTAATGTTCTACTAGATGCTATAAATCATTGTAACTTAGCAATATTAAACGATGTCTCACCCACTATTGTTACAAGAGGTTGAGACAGCGCTTTAGATCTTACAATGTGTTTGCAAGAAATAACACAACACCTCAATTGGAGTGTTGTAAATGATCCTCATGGCTCAAATCACTTACCTTTAATATATTATTTCAAATCACCACAACAACACTCACATTTCCAAAATATTAATTAAACATAACATCTGGATACCTAAAAATGCTAGCTGGACAAACTATATCGAAACACTAGAAAATATGACACCTGCAACATGCTACAATAAATTTGTGGATAACATTAATATGGCAGCTGAGAAGTCCATACCAAAGAAAAAGAAACTCAAATCTCCGAAGGAACCACAATCCAAAGATATGGTGGACCACAACCTGTGAAAAGGCTGCAAAAAACAGAACAGAGGCGTATATAACATACAAAAATAACCCAAATGTCCAATATATAATAGACTGGAAGCGGTAGCTAAAAAAACATTCAAACACACCAAAAAACAACTAAATACTGTGAAAGTCTTAATCCCTTAAGACCAATAATGGAAGTGTGGCAAAAAGTAAATTCCTATAAAAACAGAAAACAGCAAAATAAATTACCATTAGATGGTAAAGCAGAATGGACCCATGAATTTCAATTATATCTATTTTCAGTAAAATCATAAAAAAACCTATCAAAGAACGTTTATATGATTATTTCAACAAATATAACTTTTTTAGCAAATCCCAATTTGGATTTAAGAAACAAATTTAAAAAATCAGTTCATGATACGATCTTGCTTTTACTCTGTAAATGAATATCAGAAACACTTTAATTAAATTAAAAGTTCTTTCATTACATTAAAATTTATTGGCTAAGCACGGTGCCTTGCCTGACCAAGTAATGTATGGTTTGGAACATACTCATTGCCTTATTATATGTTTTTTAATAACTGTAATTTTTATAAAAACTGTTTTGTCTATTAATATTATGTTGTATTATCTAGACATTTTTTTAACAATTGTATTTTTTATAAATTTTTTTTATGTTTTATATCTTTACTACGTATAACTATTATCTCTCGGTTTCTCACATGACTTGCTATAAATATATATTGTATATCTAATGCAGTTAAATAAATTTTAGTTTACTGTAAAATTCACCCACATGGGATAAAGATATCAAAACAAGTTCAATGGTAACTACTTGCCCCAAAAATTGTCAACACTTACTAAATGACATAAACATGTGGGAACTCGAAAGAGTTTTAAAACAAACAAATAACTCTTCTGGCAAAGTCAATATTACCTATTTGATGCTACATAATTCACCACCAGAACTCAAAAAATCCCTCCTGAAAATGTATAACCTTATTTGGACAAAACAACATAGTATTCCAACCAGCTGGAAGGAATAGGTAGTATTGCCAATATTAAATCCAGGAAAACCACGCCAATCAAACTCATTCAGAACAATTTCTTTAGCTTCATGTATCCTTAAGACTTTTGAAAGACTCATCAGGAATAGATTGGAACAGTGGCTAGAAACAGAAAATATTCTCCCAAAAAGCCAATATGGATTTCGGAAATCTAGATCCACTCTAGAAGCTGTGACAATGATTGTCACCGACGTTCAGACAGGTTTCATAAATAAAGAAACAACAGTTTCAGCTTTTGACAATGTTAATCTTGGCATACTAACCCACAAACTGGCTGATATTGGTGTTCCTACAGAACTAGCAACATTCTTGATCTCTCTATATTCAGAAAGAGCTACATAGATCAAAATAAACCAAGACTTGAATTCGCCACGTCAAGCGCAATCGCAGGTAGGACTTCCACAAGGGAGTATATTAAACCCACTTCTTTATGTATTATATACCCTAGATATTGATTATATAGTAAGAAATACAAATATTATCTATCCAATTCGCAAAAATCTAAATATTACTTTGGACAAACTTAGCATTGATTTTTATAATATTAAACCATAGATGTCCACAAAGAACTTCGTATTATCTCAACAAAAGTCAGAAGTATGTATTTTCGCCAAAAAGAGAAACAACCCACAAGGGTAAATTCAATTAGCACCCTACCACTTTCCAATCAAAACCACGGTTAAATATTTTGGTGTTTACCTGGACATCAAATTACTTTGGAAAGATAGCATCCACAATATTATAAAAAAGCTCAAAATTCAATAAATATCATCAAAACATTCTGTCGTACTAAATGGGGATCAAACCCTAACATCGCCCTCCTATTTTACAGGATAATGACGAGATCAATTGTCGACTACAGTAGTAACCTTTACGGAATAGCAGCTAAATATCATCTACAAAGAATAGAAACTCAAAAAAATCGATGTCTTAGAATATGTCTTGGCTATTTAAAATCAACACCAGTACATGTCATGGAAGCAGAGGCAATAGAGCCTTCACTATCCCTTCGAAGAAAACTAATCAGTGATATTTTCATAACTAAATTATTTGCTAAACGTGCTCAAACCATTCACTCCATACACAACCTTTCGATATTAGTTCTTACCCACCCATACTGGCAACACAAAAAAACTCTGCTAACTATGGACAGCTATACACATATCTCCAAGTACCAGGAAATTATATACTCTTCCAATACCCTTCCATATTATGCAGAGCAACACTACCTTTTATTCTCTTCAAAAATGAAAACAAGTTACGTAAACCCAAACGGAAACTTCTTAGAGCAAATCAACCATATGTGGCCAGAAATGGTTGATTTGCTCTAAAAAGTTCCCGTTTGGGTTTACAGACAGTAAAAGCCTCGTAGACAGGTTACAAAATATTCATGGTTCTTCAAATTTATCCCATGTGGAATTAGAAATTCTAAAAGAACATCGTAATATAATACAACAAAATAAAAATACCATAGTGGCCTGGGTAAAGGGTCACTTGGGTATAAAAGGAAATGAAATTGCTGACAGATTAACAAAATTGGCCATTTCTTCAAGGGAACTAATAACAATAAATCCATAACACATAACCACCTTAGGTGTGAATATAGGAACAGTCTACTACTCGAATGGCAAAGAGTTTGTGAAAGTAACATTCATGGACAGTATGAAATTAACTGTCTCGACCCTTACTTCGTGGAATCTACTCATATTAGTGTTTTAAATGAAACTTACTGTTTATAGCTAATTCCACAATATATTGAAAAAATATTGAAAATTCTAAAAAATTGACAATTGTTTCAATATTAAATATCATCGTCAGAATGGCAGAAGTCACATTTCATTTGATGCCAACCTGATGTTTAATAGTTATTTTTGGCTAGACCAAGAAGGGACCTACCTTGTGATTGACTTAATATATGTTAATAGATAAAAGAAGAAGATATGATATTACAAATATTAAAGCTTAGATATTATTAGACCTATGGGGATACCCTGGATATCATTTTTCCCAATTAAGATCAGTATAACTGTGCAATGATATAGAAAACCAGGAAAACTATATCTGCTGATCTTTACAATTATCACTTAAGAAGGCAGTTTAAAAGTGGAGAACTCCCTAGATTTATCTGTTCATTGACGACTTCATATTGTGGGTTTCTTAAGTGTCTTCTAATTTCCAATTCTTCAAGTAAATCCAGTTCTTGTTTCTTATCACAAATATGTAGTACTTCTATTGTGGAGTTAACTAGAAACAGTAAGTTTCATTTAAAACACTAATATGAGTAGATTCCACAAAGGGTCGAGACAGTTAATTGTGGTGAGTTGTTTCAGAGTCCGAGTTAATTCGTTGTTGTGGTAGTCCTAACTATCTTGCATACAACAAGACTTATTGGTTAATATGAGGAAGCTTGATTTGGATTGTTCCCTTTTTTTGGGATCAGTATAATTTTAGCATTAATTCATAAATTCGATTTGTTATGAAGCCAAGATCAATTTGTGGTTCAAGTAGGGTGCGACGTAAGACAAGAAATGAAGATGATTCCCTGAAAAGAAACTTCACAGAATAGGGTATATCCCCTGTTACGACTGTCTAGATAAAAAATATGTCGATGACTGTTTATTATGCATACAACTATCACGATAAGATTTCCTTGAATGAAAATAAACTTAACAAATGTAAAACACAGTTGCCTACTATTGATTCAATTCTTACACTTGCAGGATTTATTATAATGTAATACAACCAATATTGCATTTATTAGT